>OZ017741.1:296463037-296700537 GCA_963969285.1 Odontomyia ornata
GAGCTGTAACGTCATATGCCCTCCATGACCATACTCTCCTATTTATAAGCCAAAATCCACAAGCCACCTGCATTATTTAAATTTATTGGCCCAATTAGGATAATTTCTTTGAAACTATGGCCTCTAAATGCGAATTTGAGCATATTCCATCTAAAACAATAATTCGGCAAAATGTCCATCTGGTCTATGTATATTCCAAGAATGTCTCATTGCATTGAAAATGTTCGTGTTCCTTGCAGTTTATCCTCATCTTCAAACAGAAGATTAGCCCCAGGTGACATGGGTTCCACGCACAGTGTGAATATTCCCACACCATATCCTTGCCCATACGCTGATCTTTCGCTCCGATACGATCGGAGCATGTGTTATTCAGGGCTAATTGATAATTTATTGATTCGATCGAGAATTTTAATGGTCTCGTGCCTGAGGGACTAGAGAAGCTCGACGAAATTTCGTGTGTTAACACTTTCGATCTCAACATAAAAGTGGTTTCCATTTTCGGGAGAATATTTTTGTGCTCCTTAGCACGTGAAACTCAAGGGCAAGGTCAGAGTGTCAGAATGAATGATTGATTGGCAGCGAGCCTGCGGCGGATGATTCAGCAGACATCAGATCGATTTTTCGACAATGAATTATTTTGAAGGTTCTCAGCAGGTGAAATATTTTTTTGTGTAAAGAAATTGAAAATTAAATTTCATGGATTTGGTAGTAGATTCTAATTGGATGATTGGTTTTTAGCCTCTCTTAATTGACACTTTTGTGCTTCCTTGAAAGCAACCGAATTTAATGTCAACATCTAAGTTCAACATCCTGAGCACGTACACGATGTAAGAGAGAAGTGCTTGACTATTTTTTACGAACAAATTTATATTAATTCATACTACAGTCGAAATGCAAATCAAAATAAATTATTCCACACCACTTCCATAAAAATGTACAAATTAAGTAAATGATTTATTTCTCATGTCGCCCGCGATTCGAGTCTCGCTAATTAATGCACGGCAGCCTTGTTAATATTTCATTGCCAATCAAATAAGTTGCGTAATTTTTATTCGTCAACTTTCCTCAAAGCAAATCTGCACGTTTCCTGCGAAATTTTGTCCAAAAAATTCATAAAAATGTTATACATTCGTAATGGCCATGTTTGTGTAATTTGAATATAAAGTCATTATGAGGTTTCTAAATGAATTGGTCATGTCGTTTTCTGCTCAACTGAACCTAATTTTGTTCGCCATTAGCGACCTTTTACTCCGCCTACGCGCCATCGTTCGTTCGCTCTGTTCCGACGGTTGTTACGCAACCGTGAGTTTGGGGAAAATCGTGCATAATTTCTTGAGTACACAAACATGGCTAGAACCTAAAATTTTTCTCGATTAATTCAAACGATAGTCAGATTTCATGGAAACACTAATGGCTGATAAGTTTGAGAACACGACTTGCGTACACGCACGAGATTTGATTGAGGAAAGTGAATAATCACAGTTTTGGAGTATCGTAATTTTGTACAGGAACAAAGCTCAAATCGATTAACAACTCGGTGAAAAGGACATGGGGGCTACTGCTAATATTGTATTACAGTAGTTTCGAATTTTCGCAAACGTTATGATTGATTGGAGTCTGAAAATAGCAGGAAAAGTTATGGTGTTAGATATACTCGTACATAAATTTGAGAAGTTTTAATTCGCACAACGAACAGATTTCATCAAATTCGTGTTATATTAATCTGAGATTATACACAAAAATTTCCTTCATAATTAATTGCGCTGATCCAGCCTCTAGATACTTTGAACCTTAATATGCATTTAAGTGTTTTAAATTGATTTTGAATACTTATCATAGATGCTTATCTATGAAACTCTGAACGTTTCGGGATAAAGCCTTGGAGTGCTTAAAACGCTTCTATGGATTTCGCATACCAACAATATTGATTAAGCAATGTGCGTCGCATGACGTTTTTCAGATCAGAAATATACACTTCAATTTCGAAATCAGGTTCTAATGTCAGCAAGGTGAAAATCAAGGGTATCAGTTTTGTATATTTATGTTTTTAATTCATCTCTTTTTTACAGAATTCGTAATCCCAATATAAAATAGAAATGAAAATGCGTTCGCAGAAAAGGAAAAAAAAATTAAAAATAAATATCCATTAAGAATTAATTTAAACTTAACAGTTATGTAGTGAGTAAAAGTTTACGAGAACAGAAGTTATTGCTCGTAGGGTACTCTCCGCAACATGTTTTTAAATGAGCCAGAAGGAGGACCAAGCTGGAGATTAAGATGGTCTTTAACCATACGAACCATCAGCGATTGACTGTAAGATACGGCTCTGACAAACGGTACACCGAAGTATTGCGACGACTTAGTGCGAGAACGGAGATGTATGCCAACGGCGTTGTATAATTTCGACGATAACATGCCTCTTTTTAATTTAAATAGCAAGCATTGATCAAGGAACTACCTTCCTACCTGTAGTGAAGGTAGTCCGAGAAAATTCAGGCGATACGGGATGTTATATTTGTAACAAAACGTGGGGGGCAATCAGCGCTGCACAGATTCAACCGCCACCATGAGATAATTAAGATGCGGGAGCCATATCTGGCATGAATATTCAAGAATTGGGCAAACCAGCATGACGAATAGCCGAACACAGGTTTGAAAGTCCAAGATCCAAGAAGGCTATTTCAAATACGTAAACATTGAATTTCAAATGAGAATCAAATGTCACACCTAAATCTTTGAAACTCTCAACCCAAACGAAAACTGAGCTTTCGATACAGTACGAAAATTGAATGAGGTAAGTTTTATTGGTAAAGTTCATGGAAAGACACTTAGAGATGTGAAGTTGAAGTCGATTTCTATGACACTAACATTACAAAAGATTTAAGTCAACCTGAAGACCTCGACAAACTCCGCCATAGACGGTCCCAAGCCCGTTTGAGAAAGAAGGACGGAACCCTTTGTTTCCCCAACCCATAGCTTCCATGATTCCTCATCCCAAACCCCCGAATTAAATTGTAGTAAATGCTCTTGGGGTGCACATTGGCTTTACTGGTTCCCCAATAATGTAACATTAAATGTCGAAAAATGCTAATAACTGTAAATACATCTAAAGCTCTGCTACTAAATCCTACTTACACCCACTTTGTGAGGACGTAAGAGGGTGAAGGCGAATCTTCCGCGCCTGATAACGGAATCGACGTAATAACCATGCCGCCGGAATGGAGGTTGGGCGACGGGCTAACTCCCCGTTCCTGAAGAACCTGTAATTGTTTCGAAACCTGCAGATAAGCCTTGGAATGGATTGGACTCACGGCAAAGACCTCGCAAACGAAAAAGGACGATGGCATTGGATCCTGGAAGGTTAGATCACTCAATTAACCTGGCGCAGTTAAGGAACTTTTACAACAGGCCAGTCAATATCAATTAAAAATACTGGCAGTCCAGGAAACGAATTGAACTAGAAACGATATTCAAGACATGAGATCGCACACAATATTTAAAAGTGGGAAGCCTACTGGAAAACGAGAATTCGGAGTGGCCTTCATTGTGGATAGGGAGTTCAAATCGCACGAAATTGATTTTAAGGCAGTCAATGAGCGGTTGTGTGCGATCTGTATAAAAGCAAAATTCTTCAAAATCTGGCTCATTAATGTTCACGCCCCGACCGATGAAAAGGACGAAGCAACGAAGGAATCGTTTTACAATCACCTGGAAAGACTGGTAGACTCATTGCCCATACACAAAAATTATTCTGGGTCATTTCAACGCTAAGGTTGGCAATGAGCTATCTCATCTGGGAACGACTGGACCATATAGCTTCCACGATGAAACAAATGACAACGGTCAGCGCCTGATTGACTTTGCATGCACTAGAAATCTAGTCATACGTTCGACTTGCTTCCCAAATCGGCGCATTCATAAAATGACCTGGGTATCACCAGATGGCAGCACACAAAACCAGATCGATCATGTTCTGATCCAACAACGTTGGGCCTCGAGCATACTTGACGTCCGTACATACCGAGACGCCAATTGTAACTCAGATCATTACTTGATCAAAGTAACCTATCGATGGCGTATGTCAAAGGCATATTCAGCGAAGACCAGCCCGCTACAAAAATTTGACATCGAAAGGCTTCAAACGGCGTCTGTGGCCGAAAATTTCACGGAGGCCCTCGACAACCAAATGGGTCCCATTTTATCAGACGCACTGTTAAAGACGAGCGACGAGCTCTGGATGGAAGTGAAAGTAGCTATTACAACCGTGGCAGAACAGACGATCGGACATCAAGCCCAGCGCAAGAGGAACGATTGGTTCTATGATGAGTGCCAGAATGCGTTAGATGAAAGGAATCAGGCGTACAAAGAATACGTAGGTAGGAAAACCAGGACGAAGAGAGAACACTATGAAGATCTCAGAAAAGTAGCGAATAAGATAATTACAATTAAGAAAAGAAAATACTATGACGACCAATTGAGAAGTATAGATGTAAGTTCAGCGAGCAATAACACAAGACAAGCATACGACGTAGCAAAAAGCCTGAAACGTGGTTATCAGCCCAAAAGCACGCTCTGTCGTGATGACAGCGGCAATGTCATCGCTGATGAAATCAAGATTAAGGAAAGATGGGCATCATATTCCAAGAACCTCCTTAATCCTTCCCACAGCTCCAGAACATCGGAGGCTATAGATGTCTGCGGAGAGCTTCCATTGGCCCAACCAACTCTGGATAAAGTTTGTTCCATCATCAAAGCCCAAAAGAATAAAAAGCGCCGGGCATTGATGAGATTCCAGTGGAGCTCATCAAATATGATGACAGTAGTGTTCATCAAGCTATTCACAAAGTCATCCAGTACATTTGGCAGCAAGAACATATGCCGAAAGAGTGGAGCCAATCAATTATTTGCCCTATCCACAAAAAAGGTCACAAGTTACAGTGTGAAAATTATAGAGGCATATCACTACTATGTACGGCGTACAAAATATTTTCGAAAATCTTAGAAAATCAAATTGGATCATACGCCAACAGTATTATTGGGGAGTATCAAGGTGGTTTTAGGGCAGGTAGATCAATAACAGACCAATTTTTCACAGTCAAGCAGGTACTTGGAAAATGCTGGGAGTTCAACATAGACATACACCAAATTTTTGTTGACTTTAAGCAAGCATACGACAGTATGGATTGTAATGTACAGTAGCAAATAATGTTTGATTTTTGCATCCCAGCCAAATAAGTCCGTCTTACCAAAATGACAATGACGTCGACAACCTCCCAGGTCTGCATCAATTACCAACTCGCCGATGCCTTTGACACAAATATCGGACGAAAGCAGGGAGATGGGCTGGCCCCATTGCTATTCGATTTGGCTCTGGAGTACGTTATACGGAAGCTACTTATCGATGCGCTAGGTATATTACTATACAAGTCGAGCCAAGTAGTAGCCTATGCGGACGACATCAACATTCTATCACGGTCATTAGCAACTGCCAAAGAAGCGAAGCAAAGCTAGTAGGGCTACAAATCACCGTAATTAAAACAAAACTCATGACTGAGTCGAGGAAAAGTAACCCAAATACACAAAATATCACACTTGCCGGATGCAGTATCGAGAATGTTGGCGAATTTCTGTGTTTAGGCGCCAAAGTAACGAAAACGGGCAATGAAAGAGACCAAATATACAGCTCGCAAATAAAATATTCTATTCAGTATTGACAATCTTGAAGACCAGCTGCATACACAGGAAAACAAAGCTCCAAGTATACAAATCTGTGATAAGGCCTGTGTTATGCTATGGATGTGAAACATGGACCCTAACCCAAGCATCCGCAAATTAAATTGAACGCCTCTGAGCGATGGGTCCTGAGGCGAATAATCGGAGCGAAGCTAGTCGGGGACAAATGGTGAATTCGATACAACCATGAGCTGTATGAAATTTTGACGAATCGGAGGTCTCAACGATTGTAAGACTGCGGAAGCTGCATTGGGCTGGATACATGAATCGTATGGACGAACAACGGATACCCAAAAAGGGAAAACTGAAGGCCAGAGGCCAGTGGGGAAACCGAGGAAACGCTGGTCTGACTCGGTCAACGAAGACAGTTCATCGCTGCCCGGATTTTGGAATTGGAAGATGCGGTCTATGGACCGAAACAGTTGGAGGCGTTGTGTGCAGGAAGCGAACCAAAAGGGGTTGTAGTGCTAAGAAGAAGAAGAAAAAGAAGAGCTTGACAATCTTATGTAGAGTTAATAATACGAAATATCTTTAGGTCATCGGCATATAGGAGGAGGTTAGATGTGAAGATAGCTGGGAAGTTGTTAATAAAGAGGTTGAAAAGAAGTGGGCTTAACAGTTGGTCCCTATAGAACATCAAAAGTTGGGACAAAAGGGTGGGACGTAGATCCGGTACAAATAACTATGCAGGAACGATGAAAAAGAAAGGAGTGAATCCAGGAGAGAAGAGATCCCTGTTTGTCGAAACGGCGAAGCTTGTTGATCAGGATGTTGTGAGCCACACTTTGGAATGTTTTTGAAAAATCAGTGTAAATCACATGAACTTGACCTTCTATGTCAAGGATGATTTTCAACCGTGTTGATAACTTGAACTTGCTTAGTTACGGTAAAACGTCCTTTTGCAAATCCATGTTGATTTTTGGATAGGTTAGGGTGCAAACACTGTAAATTTTACAATGAACAATGCGTTCCAGGATTTTTTCAAAGCACGATAAGAGAGAAATGGGGCACCTGGGAGCGATCACTCGCTTTATGGACAGGGAGGATATTTGCACATTTCCTAACGTCTGGAAAAGTACCCTCTTCAAGACTTGAATTGTGCAAGGGAAATACATAACAAAAATGTTAGGGATTCCATCAGGGACATTGACTGTGTCACGGATCTGGCTTAGGTAAGTGAGGCGACCAAAAAGGAGTCCTAGGCGTAGGCAGGATCAAAGTAACTCTTACACCAGAAATCCAAAAGAGACAACGCATGGCTATAATTGACTTAACTGAAAAGGACGCCGAACACTTTCTGAAATAGGACAAAATAAGAATAGGGTGAGTTTACGACAGAAAACGGTGAAAAGCACCACCTCTTCAATATTTCAAATTCCTTGGCTATGGTCACACCACTCAAGTATGCAAAAGACCTGTTCGGAGTCCACTTTGTTACGAATGCGGCGGAATGGGACATAAAAGAAAAGAGTGCACAAAAGAGGCACGCTGTCTTCTTTGCAAATATCCCGATCCAAAACTGGATCTTGAGTACTTCGTGAGATCAGAGGAAAACTTCAATGACCAGTATCCTGCAGTTAAACCTACACCGCCGTTCAACCGTCCAATATCTGCTTGAGCAGTTTTCCACGGTCATGATAGATGACTTTATGCTACTGAGTGAGCCACCCATCCCGTCAGTGCTGATGCAGTCTATGGCAAAACAGCAGTCGAGTGTCCACTCTTCACACAGCCGGAACTGGGAGAGGCACTCCTTTCACTGCAGTTGAAGAAGGCTCCAGGTCCAGGTAGTATTTAAGCTGAGGTGTTGTGGCTTATCTATCACCATTGTCCTGACTTTCTGCTCAACGCATTCAATGCTTGCCGACGGGACGGTGTTTTCTCGGTACGATGGAAGGTGGCGAAGTTAATGCTGATCAGCAAATGGAAAGGAAATCATGGACCGTCGTCTGCATACCACCTGTTGTGCATGCTAGAAACAGCTGTGAAAGTGCTAGAAAAACTCATCAAGGGAAAATTCACTGACACGATTTGTGCTACTAGGATCCTATCTTCTCGGCAGTACGGCTTTACAGCTGGATGTTCTACCATTGATACGATTGGGGAGGTCGTGAACGCGGTCCAAAAGGCTGATTCATATAGCCACACCAAGTGACGGATCGTCCTGTTGGTGACACTCGACGTCAGAAACGCCTTCAACTCCGCTAGATGAGTGGATATTCTGGATACGCTAGAAACCCTGTTTCAAGTTCCAGAATATATATTGCGGCTTTTGAGGGACTACCTGAAGGACCGAAGCCTTCTTTACGATACGACACAGGACCAACGAAGGATGAAAGTTATATAGGGTGTTGCCCAGGGATCTATCCTTGGTCTAGATCTGTGGAACGCGTCTTACGACGGGGTTTTGAGACTGTTTTTTGTGTGTCACGCTTGATCAGCTTAGTAGATGGTGTTGCGGCTCCGGTCACTGGACGCACTGTTGGACAAGCATAACTCAGGCTGGTATGCTAATGTGCCGAGTGAAAGACAGGATGACTGCTCGCGGGTTCAGTTTAGCACTGGAGAAAGCCAAACTGGTCATCCGGACAATAAAGTGAATCCTTCTAGGAGAAACGATCAGTATTGTAGACATACTAATTGAATCAAAGCCAGCGGTGAAGTACCTGGGAGTACTAATTGACTCGTAGATGAGTTTCTCTGAGCAAATCAGAGCAACGGCTGAGAAGGCCGCATCCAGCCGATCAAGAATATGCCTCTTGTTGATTATTGTAGGGTCAACACTATCACACAGAGCAGAAATATGGGGTAGCGCTCTCAGTAAGCAGGTATACCGAAAACGTTTTGGAAAAGGTACAGACAAGAGGAGCGCTGAGGATTGCATCTTCGTATTTGACGGTCTCTGATTCGGCGGTGAGAGTTATTGCAGGTTTAATACCTGTCGCCTTCCTTGCTAGAGTGCACCCCGCTATTCACCTGCGTTGAAATGCAGACGTGAGGGAGGTGGTTGCCCAGGAGGAGAGACAGCGTTCCTTCAACGATTGGCAGCAGTCTTGGGTGAATTTCACGAAGAGAAGGTGGACTATGTGCCTCATCCTGGTTGTGCGACCGTGGCTAAATTAAAGGCATGGTGAGATTGACTATCTCACCCAGCTTTTGAGTGGGCAAGGGTGTTTTCAGTCCTACGTGAACAGGCTGCGATGGAACCTCCACAGGGGGACGGGAGAGCTCACCCCGGATAATAAAGTCATGGTGATGCTCGAATCGGTTGAAAAATGGAACCAGGTGGCATATTGTGTTCGGGTAGTCCTAAAAGATAAAAAGGACTCACAGCAGCCGGGCACGATAGGGCGAGGGGATCGCTTGTCTAGCACTTCCTCTTCCCCTCCCGCTAGAAGAGGGATCCCCCAGCTTGAAGGCGCCTCACTGCATAACTAAATGAGACCGGGCCCGAAGTAATGTGTTAAATGGTTTCAGGCTGATTTTGCGGGTTAACAGAGGAGGTGTTTTGTGGGTAGTCCAGGCGTTTGCGAGCATAGAAGTCTCACACTATTTGCGCAAATGGCATGCACCTAATAACACAAAAAAGAAAAAATTAAATTAACGTTAAAGAAAAGTTGGTTCCGCATCATTTGAACATAAGTTTGCATAAACTTATTAAAACGAAACGAACTAAAGCAAACATAATATTTATCAAAGAATGCAACAGTTAGTTTGTTTTCAAAGTTTCATAACAGTAATTTACGCTGCTTCTCTGCAATAGGTAAATTTATCTCGATAAATTTACCTAAGAATGAGCTTACTTCTTTAACAGAACTGGAGAAAATTAAACCAAATGAAAGTTCTAGGTTTACTTGAAAGTGCAACCACTTTATGTCATTAAATTTTATGAAAATTGTCTTGATTTTCATATTGAAAATATTCCAAAGAACATACGAGTACTTTAAATTCCATTGAATACAATTTTCGTTTATTGAAAATCACTTAGTCATTGCGCCATTTAAACCGCTTGACTTTATTGTTTACTTCTCCCACATCATTATCACTTAGTTCAAGTTAATTTTAATGCACATCCAACCCCTAACATTCGAGCCCATGCACATTATCCCTGATAAATAAATTGTTAATGACTTCAGACTGGGTAATTATCTGATGATATACTTTCGCTAATTTACAAGAACGAAATAGTGAAGTGGAATGTAATGAACGATTGTAACGGATATTTCGCGCCTAGTATGTAAAATTGCTAAACAAGGCTGCAGTCATTGAGTGATGGATTTATGAGATTTTAATTGCGTGGCCATATGGGGCACATAGAGGACTTGCAGCTGATGGAGCTCGTGAAAGAATCAATTCGAGGTTGGGCGGGGTAAAAGGACTCCGACTCGATTAAACGAGCACTAAATGTGTGTTATCAGTTTGATCGAGCTATCTGCTGCACACCAAATGCAGATAGATTCTTTTTCTATTTGCTCAATTAAATTTATTATTGTGCAGATTAGCTGTACGAGTAATAATGGTTCCCTCTTGAATTTCTCAATTTTTGGTTAAGAGGAAATTCGCTTATCTCGAGTATTTGTTCCGCGGTGTAATTAATGTTTTGGGAATTCGTTTCGGAATTAGGCTCGCATTTAATCTTTATTCGAATAATAAAACCAAGTTTTGTTCAACAGATGTTTATTTAAGGACCATAATGTGGTTTTTAGTAGTTAATATAATTAAATGGATTTTTTCGTTTGTTAATAGCTTTCGCTATCTTCAATTACGATATCTATTTATGAGTTGCGTTTTGTACTTAAGTGCGAAGCAAATACCAAATTCAGCATGAGAATAGATTAATTTAGTGGATAGTAAGGATTACGTAATTGCCGGGAATTCAGATGATGGTCAGAAAAATAAAACGTTTATTTGTATAAATAATGAGAAAGATTTCCGAATTTGCAAGGACTAAATACTATGCTTCACAAAATTATTTGTACCATGGAAAAAGGAGTCTATCTTGAAGTTTAGCCATATTTAAAGTGCACTTAACAGCTTTTGAAAAAAATATGTTTGGAGGGAAAGGATGCAACTAATGCTCGCATAATGCGCAGTAACAAATTTAACGTAATTCATTTAAAATAAAGGAGTTGTAATCAAAGAACATTCTCACAAAATTATTCGTCTCATGGTAACACTATTATTTTTGAAAAAAGTTGGGTAGACAGAGCTACGCTCATGTCAGGAGGATTTTGTACTCAACTTCCCAGAAATGCAGTCACCAGCAACGAATGAATTCAAGAAATATGTCAAAGAGATGTAATTGAAGAAATTTCAAATGGATATAATGTCTGTGTATATTATTCGATTTTCATCAAACTTACAAAGTTTAAGGATCTTTTGTAGGACTACTTAGATATCGGATTTCATTGAGTTTACAGGTATTCATACGATTTTATTGGTGAAATGTGAAATTCGATGATTATACTATTATCAACAAAGTTGAGCGAGTTGTTGTACTCATAAACACCTACCTCCATAATTTTTTTCAGATTTTACAGATCACAGGTGTCCAATCACGAGGAGTACACAAATTTGTCGTGTATTTCCCCTTCTTGTGCGCCTCCTCAAGCAAACAATGCCAGTTTAAGACATGATTAAAAAACTTCTCATCAAGACCTTTCATATTGTTACATGTACAAATAATTACATGTACAAATAATTCTGCGAGCTGCTGTCGCAATTGTTTTCATAATCAACGTCAACAAATGAATTTACTCGAACCCACGAGAACCCAACAAGCATGATCAACATCTGCAAGTGACGTCACTCCATTCATTAATTTGCTCGAATCTACCAGGTACCTCTCGGTAGAACATTCGATAATGTACGAGAAATGGGTGAATAGGTAGAGACCCTATATAAAGGCGAGCTGAATGAATGGGGGGATTCATTCATTACAACCGCGATAGAAAACTGCGATATAGTAGAACGCGAAGTAAAGACGATTGATTGTTTGAGTGCGAAGTGATTTAGAAGACAATTGCGATAAGAAATTTATGGACAAGTGTTAGATTTTTTGTAATACTGAAAATTAAAATTAGTGCAAGTGTTAACTGATTATTGTGCATTTTATTTACTTAAATAAACTCTTTTAACTTAAATTAAAAGACATTGCGTTTTCACTTTCCCGGAACGTTAAAATTATAGGCCGCGAACCAATAACACGCGACAGTGGTGTCAAGAAGTGCGAAAGAAAAATTTTGAAAGTGAAAATTTGAACATTTTTATAGTGCACAATAGTAAAATTTAAAGAAACATTAAAAATGCCACGAAGCTTAAACTTAAAAATTAATGAATTGACCATGTCGGAGCTTAAGGAAGAGTTGGAACAGCGAAACCTGGCTACGCAAGGTACAAAGGCCACACCGATTGCACGCTTGCGTGACGCGATCGAGTCGGAAGGCGTGAATCTGGATTCGGGTGAGTTCTCAGATGCGGAAAAAGGCGCAGAAGGTGGAGAAGTAGAAACACCAAAATCGAAGCAGCCAGAAAATGCGCTAATGCAAATGTTAATGCTGATGTCATCGAGTCTGACTGCGAAGCTAGATGAACAATCAGCGCAGCTAAATGAAGAGACATCCAGTTTAGCTGCGAAGTTAAATGAACAATCAACGAAGCTAAGCGAACAATCAGCGCAGCTAAATGAACAGACATCCAGTTTAGCTGCGAAGCTAAACGAACAATCAGCGAAGCTGGACCAACAAGAAATCGAAATCAAAGCAGACATCAAGGCAGACATCACACAGAAGCTGGAGAAACAGTCAACCGAAATAAAAGCGGAGCTCGGTAGTCTCAACAAGCAAATTAAAGGCGTCGAGGAAAAGGTTGACCAGGTCGAGGAGAAGGTTTACCAGGTCGAGGAAAAGGTCAGCCAGGTCAAGGAGAGAATCAACAATGAGATGGAAAACATGAAAAAGGAATTGGAAGCAGCAAAGGCAGTAGTAACCGCCCCACCAGCCCCAATTATAACCGCAGTGCAAAGCTCATCTAGAAATGTACCAGCACCAATATTCGATGGGCAAACGGTCTGGACTATTTACAAAACCCAGTTTGAAGCAGCCGCTCGCATAAATCACCGGAATGAGCAGGAACGAGCAACTGCATTGATTCTTGCTCTAAGAGGCCCAGCTGCCGAGCTGTTGCAGACGATCCCCGTTGAATTGCACTCAAACTCGAATGCTATAATGAATGCGCTCGACATGCGTTATGGAGATGATCATCTAAAGCAGATTTATCGGTCACAGCTAAGGCATCGGGTGCAAAAGTCTGGTGAAACCCTACAGCAGCTAGCCCAAGACATTGAGCGACTAGCACTTTTGGCTTACCCAGCCTACGACCCAGAACATCGAGATGACGCAGCGACAGAAGCATTCATCAGCGCACTAAAGGACCCGAAATTGCAACAAGCCGTGCGTTTAGCTCAAAAGCAAACGGTTAAGGACGTATTGGCTTACAGTCTGAACTTTGAGGCAGCGAAAAATGCGACTCGTACCACTGCCCGGTTTCGTGAGGTAGTGACAGACGAGTGCAGGTGTGAGCGCGTGGAAATTGAGCGAGACCCGCATGTAAATGGTGCGCCTAGTTGCTGGAATTGCGGAGAGAAGGGGCACCTGCAAAGAGACTGCAAGAAGCGAAGTAAACCGAGCTATTGTCCAGGGTGTGCAGCTAGAAGGAGATCCAGACCGAGTCAGGAGCCCAGAATGGAAGCCCTTCAAATAGAGGGGTCGGGAAACATGTAAGAGCCAACTTCGTGGGGCAGAGGTTGGCTAGGAGAATCGACGTCCTCAGCACCACCATCACCGTGTCAAGACTACATCGTGGAGAAGCGGACTTATGCCTTCCGGGTCAAGTTAACGGAGAACACTGCACCATAACAATCGACACTGGTGCAACCCGATCGATTATCCGACCAGACCTAGTTAGACAGCAACAACTTCACATGGGCAGAATTTTCTCACTACGGACAGCTACGGGAGAAACTGCACCTGTTCATGGAGAGGTCAACCTCCAGATACAGTTGGGAGACCTTGTGTTCCGACATAATTTTCTGGTCGCGAACATTATGGATGACTGCATTCTCGGAATGGATTTTCTCCGACCACATGGAATCACGTTGGGCTTGGGCAAACGTGTATTGAAATGGCAGAATGTCGAAGTACTGATGGAGGATCCCAGCGTCCAAATCCCCAAGATGAATGTAGTGGTATGTACTGACACTGATGTACCGAATTCTTCCGAAAGCATTGTATGGGCCAAGCTTGATGGTGATTCTGGAGCCCACCGATCTCATCTGATAGAGCCAACGAAGACGCCCGCATTGCGCAGTTTGATTGTAGGACGAAGCCTTGTAAGACCTTTAAGGAACGGATATGTGCCGGTTAGAGTCCTTAACACCGCAGATTCAACCACGAGCATCAAAGCGGGAGAAGTCATCGGCAGCTGCCAGCCTGTTTCCACCATCACCTCTTTGGAAGCTACTCACGACCATCATTGCAAAAGGAGGCAAGACACAGACAAAGCCCGGAAATCAACACCTGCAATATTGAAGCAGGTCAAATTGCCAGTGCAGCTATTCAAACGAGCCTCTCATCTGGTCACCAAGTACAGTGACATCTTCTCAACAAGCCCGGATGACCAAGGCCGAACGAGTCTGGTAACTCACGTCATAGATACACAGGGAGCCAAGCCGATTCGACAAGCACCCAGACGCCTCCCTATAGCCAAACAAGGAGAAGTGAGCGCGCTTATCTCGGACATGGAAAAACAAGGCGTTATTGAACCTTCTGTCAGTCCATGGGCCGCGCCTGTAGTTCTAGTAAAGAAAAAGGATGGTAGCACTCGTTTTTGTGTCGACTATAGGCAGCTCAACGACGTCACTAAGAAAGATAGTTACCCGCTCCCACGCATCGATGACATCATGGACACTTTAGCCGACGCAAAATGGTTTTCTACACTCGATCTCAAGAGTGGCTACTGGCAGGTAGAAATCGACAAGAAGGACCGAGAGAAGACCGCATTTTCAGTTGGGACCGGATTGTGGCAATTTGTGGTGATGCCGTTTGGGCTTTGCAATGCTCCAGCCACTTTCGAACGCTTGATGGAATACGTGCTACGTGGTCTAACCTGGAAAACCTGCTTGGTGTACCTAGATGACATCATCGTCATCGGGAGAACGTTCGAAGAGCATGTGCGGAACTTAGAAGAGGTTTTCTCCCGACTGCGACTGGCAAATTTGAAACTTAGTCCCGACAAGTGTACCCTTTTCGCAGCTGAAGTAAAATACCTGGGACATGTCGTATCAGCAAAGGGGGTCAAAACAGACCCTGAGAAAATTGAAGCCGTGAAAAGCTGGCCAACACCAAACAACAAGCGCCAACTACGAAGTTTCCTGGGTCTGGCAACCTACTATCGAAGATTCGTCAGAGACTTTGCCAAAATAGCTAAGTGCCTCCATCAGCTAACCGAGAAAAATCGTCCGAATGTCTGGAATGAACAATGCCAGACAGCCTTTGAGACCCTGAAGGAAAAGCTATGTGAATCACCCGTACTGGCGTATCCGAAACCCGGAAAAATGTTTGTAGTTGACACCGATGCAAGCAACGGCGGTATTGGAGCTGTACTCTCCCAGCAGATCAATGGCGAAGAAAGAGACCTCTCGTATTACAGTCGAGTTCTTTCAAAAAGTGAGAGGAACTACTGTGTGACCAGGAAGGAGCTATTGGCTATAATAGAGGCCACCAAGCAGTTCCACAAGTACCTATATGGCCAGAAATTTGTTCTTCGAACGGACCATGCATCGCTGAGATGGCTACTTAACTTCAAAAACCCCGAGGGACAAGTTGCGAGATGGATTGAAAGATTGCAGTCATACGACTATGAAATTGTTCATCGAAAGGGCGGAGTTCATGGAAATGCTGACGCCCTATCTCGTCGCCCATGTCCAGCTAACTGCAAGCATTGCCGACGGATTGAGGAAAAGGAACCGCCCGTTGCTCTGCGACTGATAACGGCCGAATTCGAAGAATGTTGGTCATCGGAGGAGATTCGAAATGCCCAGCTAGCCGATGAAGAAACCGGACCATTGCTCGTATGGAAGGAGACGACTGGGCGACCTGAGTGGAAGGAAGTTTCAACGCATGGCGCAACCCTGAAAAGCTATTGGGCACAATGGAACTCCCTTCAGGTTGAGGGTGGCATACTCAAGCGGAAATGGGAAACGGTGGATGGCAGCTCCTATAGGATGCAAACTATACTACCCAAAAGCCGAATTCACGCTGTGATTAAGGAAATGCATGAAGGATCCTCGGGAGGCCACCTTGGTGTTAACAAGACCTTAGCGAAATCGCGGGAAAGGTTCTACTGGCTCCACGCGCGAGAAGACGTAGAGGACTGGTGTCGCAGATGCACAATTAGCGCTTCCGTCAAAGGCCCAAAGCGACGACTGAGAGGACAAATGCAAACCTATAACGTAGGCGTGCCATTCGAAAGGATTGCTGTTGACATCGCAGAACCCTTTCCTGAATCCGAATGGGGAAATCGATACACGCTGGTTGTAGCCGATTATTTCAGCAAGTGGCCCGAGGTCTACCCCATTCCCAACCAGGAAGCAACTACTGTAGCTGAACAGCTAGTGTTGAATTGGGTCAGCAGGTACGGCGTGCCTTGTGAACTACATTCGGATCAAGGCCGAAACTTTGAGTCACTAGTTTTTGGCGCGATGTGCGAGCTGCCCGGAATACGGAAAACGAGGACAACACCGCTGCATCCCCAATCCGATGGAATGGTCGAACGTTTCAAAGGCACGCTCAATAAACACCTTGCCAAAATGGTTGACGAGAACCAAAGGGACTGGGACCGACATATCCCACTATTTTTAATGGCGTATAGAGCCGCTGAACATGCGTCGACGGGCCAAGCCCCAGCCAAAGTCATTTTTGGAAAGACTATTCGTTTGCCAGCCGATATAAAGTTCGGAACACCCCCTGAGAAACCCCAAACGGTCTCGGAGTACGTAAGTGATCTAAGACAACGGTTGAACCAGATACATCGGACAGTGCGAAAACACCTCGAATCGGCTACTGACCGCATGAAGACCAGGGATGATCTAAAGGCTAATTCTACTGGCTTCCAGCAAGATGACTTGGTGTGGCTTTATAACCCGCAACGGCGAAAGGGTAGGTCTCCAAAGTTGCAACATAATTGGGAGGGACCATACCGAGTTACAAAGCGAATCAACGACGTCGTATACCGAATACAGGAACATCGTAAGCCGAGAGCTAAAATGAAAATCGTGCATCTGGACCGTCTTGCCCCATATTACACCCAGGGAGAATTGACTACAAATAGCGACACATCTTTTCGGGGCGAAAAGAACTGAGGTGGGGGCAGTGTTACATGTACAAATAATTACATGTACAAATAATTCTGCGAGCTGCTGTCGCAATTGTTTTCATAATCAACGTCAACAAATGAATTTACTCGAACCCACGAGAACCCAACAAGCATGATCAACATCTGCAAGTGACGTCACTCCATTCATTAATTTGCTCGAATCTACCAGGTACCTCTCGGTAGAACATACGATAATGTACGAGAAATGGGTGAATAGGTAGAGACCCTATATAAAGGCGAGCTGAATGAATGGGGCGATTCATTCATTACAACCGCGATAGAAAACTGCGATATAGTGGAACGCGAAGTAAAGACGATTGATTGTTTGAGTGCGAAGTGATTTAGAAGACAATTGCGATAAGAAATTTATGGACAAGTGTTAGATTTTTTGTAATACTGAAAATTAAAATTAGTGCAAGTGTTAACTGATTATTGTGTATTTTATTTAATTAAATAAACTCTTTTAACTTAAATTAAAAGACATTGCGTTTTCACTTTCCCGGAACGTTAAAATTATAGGCCGCGAACCAATAACACGCGACAATATGATAACCATATCGGGTATCTTTGATGAAATTATTTTTCGGGTCCAATCGCCTATACGGGTAAAACCCGCTCAAATACTTTATAAAAATTTTTTGTTGTGGGACTTTGAAGAGGGCACCAATTTACACCTACATTCAACATTTGTTGTTTCTAGCTGTGACACATGGACGGACATCCGGACAGACAGAACGCGATTTTAGTAGTTTTTCGTAAAATTATTTTACAAAACCCTAAAAATGGATGTTTATTTGACTTCATGAGAAAATCGTTTTTATTGTGATTATTCCCACAATGAATCTAGAAAATGCATTCATGAAATTTCATACAAGTATAAAATTCAGTACATATCCTAGCATAACAGCATCTCGAAACCTTTCCGCAGTTTGTAGTTTAAACTACCGTATGCCTGAAATATGTTAACGACTAATTTAAATTTCTTCTTGAAAAAAAACTCACACACCTGTACGTTGCACTTCATCTAACATATCCCCGTCGAGATTTTATGGGAATGTTAACGCTACTGCTTATTCGAATCTTTCTGCTTGCTACTAATTTAGATGAAATGTATTTATTCCGCCAGTACGCCCAAGTATCCAATTTGTTGAGTTTATGTCAGTTGTAAACAACAAATCCTATTAAAAATTAAATAAAACCTAAAATGAACATATCAAATAACATGTTCCGAGTGGATTTCGTGTCAGTTCTGCGGCTAATTAAGATCTTGTTAAATGTCTTAAAATTCATAAAGTTGCTTCTACGTTTGCCTCGTTCAGATTTAATTCGGAGATTATGTGAAGATTTCGTTATCGCTTCTGAGCCAGTTAAAAATAGTTGTTCATTTCATTTTGAATAGTGAAAAAAATCCATGACTGATTTTTTAACTCGTTAAATTCTTGTACACGATTTTATATCCGCCGAGTCTATGACCTGTGGAGAATCACCACTACGAATGCGATAACCATCGCGCGCAGTAACAACGTTTTCAAAGCGTAAATTTAAGGAGAATCGGTAAGAAATTTTTTTTTTTTTTCGTTTATGATCCTCTAAACGCTTATCTAATAATAAAAGCATTTAATGTAAACGCGATCGCGGTAATTACCATGCATAAATGCAAATTTCCAAGTTATGCAGCCTTCGTAACAATTGTTAGTAACGTGAAGAGGTTTTCATTCTTTTCACCACCGATGTACCGACATTTTGTAGCAGTCTGCGCGTTGTAGCTTAAGATAGCCATCAATCAAACATCAACATCGCAACACATTAAGGAAATGTTTAAAAATGTTTGGTTTATGAAACGAAATGGAACGGACACAGCTGACCTATGACGTCTTATTAACCCATGTTTGGTAAAATCTAGTTGGGTACAAAGTATGAGAAAAACGCAAATCCCTGATATTTAGAATAATTTTTAAGCTCTTAAGCGATTTAAGGTGATGATGTTAATAGGCTTTTAGCCCCCTATCACTCATAAACTGTGATTATTTTGAATTTTCGGATTGGAAATGATACAACAATAAAGTACACGTACTTTTGGGTTTTAATTTTGTTTTATTATTTGGAAAGAAAACTACAAAAATAAGGAGCGTTGCCGCTAGGCAACACTGAAATCAGTGGTCTAAACTTATACTACGGCAGAACATGTTACGAAAGATGAAAGTTTTTGAAGCAATTTCTGGTTTGCGTGTAACATAAGGCTCCAACACACTTTCGAAGCTTGCATCTGATTTTCGTATCAGACCATTGCGGCCTGTGTCCAATTTGATCTTGCCAGATTGCTTTCGGAGGCACATTCTGAGCTGGTCCTTTTTGCTTTTTGGTTTGAATCTCGCTCTCCAGAGATCGCTGATTAAATAAATTGGGTTTACTACTCATTTTTCAAAGGGTTACAGCAACCTTCAAATGAAAGTCTGCTGATGATAAGCGGCCTGATTGAAGTTTTTTATATTTGGCAATCCTTTTATAAAGCATTCGTGCTTTGGTCATCGTGAGATTCAAATAATGATAAAAAAGTCGCATGGGCCATCTTTTGCTTCACAAACGTATTTTATATACACCTATTAAACTGTCAAGCAAATCAACGCCACCCATATGGCGATTGTACTCTCCAACCACATCAGGTCACTTTATATTCATATGCCTTAAGATCTGTTTGTCCCATCTTCGAACATTAGTTTCAGTGTTTTGCCCAGCAAAGGTGGAAGCCAGGTTGACAATTTTATTGTACTTCCATGCGACAGTTGACACATCAATCCTGTGGACATCGCCTACCTATTCTTCTAAATAGCCTCGTTCTTTTTTCATCATTATCTTTTCTGATGACAGCTCACAATCCGCAGTTCTTTTTCTCCTCATAGTATGGAGACTGAGAATGCCTTCTTTAGCTAGATATTCTATTAGACGAAGTAGGTAAAATAATTGTCAAAATAAGTCTGAAGCTCTGGTGCCTTGGGATTCTACGTGCTAACCTCATGGCGACGTCGGATGAGGAGCCTAAATTTGGCTCTCCTTGTAAGACAACATTGCCTATTTTGGTTGCTGTTATACAGGCGGAGCCAGAAATGCCACTCAACACAAACACTTTATAGCCCCCCCTTTTTTTTTGTGGTAGGGAGGTGAAGGCATTTATGCCCGCCGAGTCTGGCAGTGTGGGACTCCCATGGAGGATACCTTTGGACTACCCACTAAACACCTCCCCTGTCAATCTGAGAACCTAGCCTAGAACCGTTTGACACATTACTTCGGGCCAGGTCTAGTTTTGTTACGCCGTGAGGCGCCTTCAAGCTGGGGAGTCCCTTTCCTAGCGGGAGGGGAGAGGGGAAGAGGAATTGCCAGACGAGCGATCCCCCAGCCCCAGCTGCTGTGAGTCCCTTTTATATTTTAGGACTGCCCGAGCATAATGTGCCACCTGGTTCCATTTGTCAACCGATTCGAGCATCACCGCAACTATATTATCCGGGGTGAGCTCTCCCGTCTCCCTGTAGAGTTCCCTTCGCAGCCTGGCCCATTTGGTACACGCAAAAAATGTGTGACAGGCATTGTCCTCCTCTCCTGGGCAAAACCGACAATCGGGAGACCGTGACTTGCCGATCTTGTGCAGGTAAGACTGAAAACACCCGTGCCCGCTCAAAAGCTGGGTCAGATAGAAGTCAGTCTCACCATGCCTTCGATTTAGCCACGGTCTCACATCCGGGATGAGGCGCGCAGTCCACCTTCCCTTCGTGCAATTCCTCCAAGACTGCTGCCAATGGTTGAGCGAGCGTTGTCTCTCCTCGCGGACAACCATCTCCCTCGCATCCTCGTTTCGGCGCAGGTAAATAGCGCGGCGCTCTCTAGCAAGGAGGGCGACAGGTATCACGCCTGCAATCACTCTCACTGCCGAGTCGGAGACTGTTGGATACGAAGATGCAATTCTCAGTGCTCCTCTTCTCTGTACCTGTGCCAATCGTTTTCGGTATACCTCCTTGCTGAGAGCGTCGCCCCATACCTCTGCTCCGTACATTAGCACTGACCCTACAGCACTCATCAAGAGGCATCTTCTTGATGGGCTGGGTCCCCCTACGTTGGCCATAAGTCGACTCAGGGCCGATATTCCCGAAGCAGCCTTCTCAGCCGTTGCCCTGATTTGCTCAGAGAAACTCATCTTCGAGTCGATCAGTAGCCCCAGGTACTTCACCGCTGGCTTCGATTCGACCTGTATATCTCCAATACTGATCATCCTTACTCTAGGGATTCTCTTTTTTGTCAAGATGACCACTTCGGTTTTCTCCAGTGCTAATCTGAGCCCGCGAGCAGCCATCCAGTCCCTCAATCGGCGCATTAGCATACCTGGCCTAAGTTGCGCTTGTTCAACGGTGCGTCCGACGACCAGAGCCGCAACATCATCCGCATAGCCGACCAAGCGCGACTCATCTGGCATCTCAAGTCTCAGTAGCCCGTCGTAAGACATGTTCCACAGGTCCGGACTAAGGATAGATCCCTGGGCAACACCCGATGTAATTTCCATCCTTCGTTGGCCCTGTGTCGTGTCGTAGAGCAGGCTTCGGTCCTTTAGGTAGTTCCTCAAAAGCCGCATTAGATATTCTGGAACTTGAAATGAGTTTTCCAGCGTGTCCAGAATATCCACCCATCTAGCGGAGTTGAAGGCATTCCTGACGTCGAGTGTCACCAACAGGACGATCCGTCGCTTGGTGCGACTATATGGCTCTGCCTTTTGGACCGCGTTCACCACCTCTGCAATCGCATCAATGGTAGAACGTCCTGCTCTAAAGCCGTACTGCCGAGGAGATAGGTCCCCAGCAGCACGAATCGTGTCAGTGAGTCTTCCCTTGATGAGTTTCTCTAACACTTTCCCAGCCGTGTCTAGCATGCATAACGGGCGGTATACAGACGGCGATTCGGGATTTCCCTTCTCCTTGCTGACCAGCACGAGCCTCGCCACCTTCCATCGTACCGGGAAAATCCCGTCCCGTAGGCAAGCGTTGAACGTGCTGAGCAGCAAGTCAGGACAATGGTGATAGACGAGCTGCAAAACCTCAGCTGGAACACCATCTGGACCTGGAGCCTTCCTCGCTTTCAGGGAGAGGACTGCCTCCTCCAGTTCCAGCTGTATGAAGAGTGGGCACTCGACTGCTGTTTCACCATGGACAGCGTCAACACGGACGGGATGGGCGGGGAAGAGTCCCCGCACTATCGCGTCCATCTTTTCCGCGTCATGTATACAAGGCTTCTGTAGGGCACCAAGTTTCCCCATGACCAGCTTGTAGCCAAGGCCCCACGGATCCCTATTTACATCGTCCACCAGGTCTTGCCAGCATCGGGCCTTGCTATTGTTAATAAGCCTGCGAAGATATTTCCTGCCGGACCTGTATGCTGCTAGCCTAGTGTCTGGCTCCTCCCGTGTTCGCGCCCGCTGGGCCTTTCGCCGAAGTTTGTGACACTCGCTTCTTTGTTCGGCGATCTCGTTTGAACACCAGTATACTGGAGGCTTACCATGTCGGGGTGTCCGACGGGGCATGGAAGACTCGCAAGCAGCTATGATGGTACTCATGGTTGAGTTCACCAAGTCCTTGGCTGTAGGCCCTCCACTCCCTGGCGGAGCTCCAAGCAACGGTGCGCCTGCCGTAAGCGCGTCAGCAAACCTCTCAGCGTCCATCCTCCCAGTCCTCCATCCGAGGATTGAAGTTTGGGCATATGCACGCAGAGTGGCACCGTCGTGAATCTCAACAGCTATATACTGGTGATCACTAGCCGAGTAGTCCTCTAGTACTCGCCAGTTGTGTACTCCAGGTACCAGGGACTCCGAAGCGAGTGTCACATCGGGTATGGTTCCTACGCAACCCCAGCGGCGGAAAGTAGGGGTGTTACCAGTATTTAGGACAAAAAGCGCTGTTCTGGCCGCCATGTCCAAGATTTGCTTTCCCCTTGGGTCGGATTGTGGCATACGCCATTCAATGGCTCTAGCGTTGAAGTCTCCCCCGACCAGCATGTGGCCCTCTGTGTTCGAGACAGCGTCCTCCAGGGCATCGAGTTTGGTTCGAAAAGATGGCATTGCCTCGTTAGGCGTCAGATAAATACTGAAATATGTTATCCCTGAACACCGCACCCACACAAAACCATCCCCGCGTCCATGGCCCTGCACCTGAAGGTGGGCGCTGTCTCGAACCCAGATAGCCGAGGTGCCAGATTTGTCAGGGTACCACGCTTGCGAGTCCTTGTTATGATGTTGCTCGCTCAGCAACAGGAGGTCAGCTTTCTTATCCCTCGCAAACTACTCAAGTAGGTCCTGGGCGTTTGTGCTTCGGTGCAAATTGACCTGCAGGATACGGATCATTTGAGTATCGATTTGGCTTTAGTTAGGGCCTCCTTGAAAACCCAGCATCTCCCTGTCCCCGGCTCATGTTTGAGGTCGCCGGGTGCTAGCTTAGCATCCTTGCAAAGAATGCATTTTGTCTCGTTCGTGCACCCCTTCCTTTTGTGCCCCGTTTCACCACATTTGTAGCACAGAGATCTCCTGTCGGGTCCCCTACAGCCATACGCGGTGTGTCCGTATTCGAAACATCTGAAGCAGCGGATAGGGATCGCTCTTCTCCGTACCCTGCAGATCACCCAACCTATCTTAATTTTGCCCTTCGCCAGGATTTGCTGGGCGTCTTTATCAGCTAGTTCGACAATAGCCATGCGTTGCCCCCTTGTGTTTTCACGTGTCAATCTTGCCTTGACTTCACTTAAGCTGGGGAACTCCCTCCTAATGGCATCCTCTACTTCAGCTTTGTCCGTGACGCAGTCGAGGTCCCTGATTTCCAGGGTGGCCATTGGTTCGAGCGAGGCAACCGTTGCCGCATCTCCAAGAACCTTTTGAACCGCGTCACGGAATGCATCTTTGTTTGTGGCCTCTGGCCCGAATTCCACCAGCAAGCCACCGGTCCGAGTTGGTCGAACTGCTTTGATGGCAGTTTTGGTGTCGTCTGGCTTGACCGCTCCTTTAATTTCACGGAGGGCATCTGCGTAGGTTCGGCCCTTAGTGGGTTTAATTAGCAGTGCCTCTCGCAAGGGTTTGCGCCGCGGTTTGCTTTTTGTTTTCTGCGGTATATCGGGGGGTTCTTTGTTCTTTTCGTGGTTGAGCTCTTTGTCTGTTTTTTCTAGGAGTAGCTTTTTGGCCGCTTTTTTCGCTGCCTTGTTTCGCACCACATAAAACTCCTCGCCTGGAGTGTCAACTTCGTTTATGGTCTCGTCCTTCCTCCTTTTCTCACGGTCGCCTTCAATTGGGCTACTGGCCATTCTTTTGCTGCTGCTAGGACCCACTGATGCCTCGAGGGAGAGTGTGTCTTTTTGGTGCTTTTCGGATGCAAGCCACCTCCGCCTGTAGTGCGTTATGCGGCCGAAAATCTCCTCCAGTTCAAGAATGCCATTCTTGACACTCTTGCCTATGTTTTTCTGCACTTCGCAGGCAGCCCTCAGTTGTTTGAAGATATTCCCCGCTTTCCGAGTAAGCCGCTCCTCTTCGGCGCGGTCAAGGGCGATTGTGTTATTTGGCGCCACCTCTTGGGAGAGGCCCCCGTTTCCTAGCCCTTTTGCTTCTATCGCTTGGGTCGCGTTTGAAGTGGCGTCGGCCAACGGCAAAACTTCTCCCTCCCCCAGTCTTACACTGGCCTCTGTTGGTGTCGCAGCTTGATCCGGATTGTGTACGTCTTGCACTGGGCGCTCCGGGGTGCGCATAGTCCTTCTACTGCGCCCAAAGGCCGCAATGATGCCAGGTTGCACAACGCACTCTGCCTTCTTTCGTTCGTTAGTCCGTCTGTGGTCTGTCTCCGATGATTTAACCTGTGATGTTGACTTTGACAGTGTTTCTGGGGTTTGCTGCCTCCCCCCGCAATCGGTGACTTGTTTTATCGGTGTTCTTGCCAACAGCGGTTTTTGCCTGAAAGGGTTCTCCGTGCTAGCGTCCTGTTTGCTTGTGGTTTCATTTGTTGGATGTTTTTGATCTGTTGATTTTATTTGCTCCATTTTATTGGGTCCCCCCTTGGAGCCGCTATCTCCGTTCGTGTGTGTAGTCGCCTTTTTGGTCCCATGGTTATCTTTGCAGAGCAGGGAGGCCATGCGAGGGTTGGCACAAGCCCTTATGGGGACAAGTGCTCAGAGCCAGACCAGCGCTAATCGGGAGTCTGTCTCAACCGAACCTACACCACCAACCCAATGGTGCGAACTTCGAACGTACTCCGAGGCCTGCCAAGGTTTTACCGGGACGGAGACGGTATGATAGTTGAATTGGAGCCGTTCACACACGAGTTTCACCTCGGCGCTACTGTGCAAAGCAACTAGGTCCAAACCATCACATCCGCCAGCTCAAAGCGTCAATTCCAGTTCGTTGTCCAAAGCGTAGTCCAGATACAATAAGCGTCGTTTCCTGTCATCCCAGGAGGGAACCTCACGGCACCCCCCATATCCTCGGGTCCGTGGGGGCGGCACTCCCCAAAGAATGCTAGCCTCCAAGAATGTTCTTGTCGACCGGCTTTCTCCCTGCGGGAATTTCCTCGGGTACGTAGGGGCGGAACTCCCCAAAGAAAGCTAGCCTCCAAGAGTGGTCTTGTCGACCGGCATTCCCCCTGCGGAGTTTCCTCGGGTACGCGGGGGCGGAACTCCCCAAAGAATGCTAGCCTCCAAGAGTGCTCTTGTCGACCGGCATCCCCCTGCGTATAGCCCCCCTTGCAGGGTTTGTTAGGGTTGTATCTTCTCAAGTATTCCATGATTTAGAACGTATTTTGTGTATCCGTCATGATCTGGATTGTCCCTAGCAATATATTTGCTATTGTTGTTGAAATGCAATGTTCGATCAATTTTTCAAATGTGGTCAATGGCATTATTTCCTGTATTCATGGTGTTCCAAGTATAGGACTCCAGTGGTTGGTCACTTTCGGTAATTGGACGAGAGACATTATCTATGCTACTTCTGTAAATTGCCGTGATTCTACGTCTAGCAGTCGTTGCGTATAGACGTGTTTGAATCGCTTCTGTTATTTATTTATAAAATTAATTAATTTTTCACAAAAGTCATTTTGAATTTTCGAAGTGAAAACCATCACCGTAGAATTATTTGAACGTTTATCGAATACCTTAAAATTTCTTTCCTAAAGAAGTATCAAAAAACGGAAATACATTCAAGGGAAGTCCCGGTTTATGAACATTCCCTCTAATCTCGCTACAAAAGCAACAAGATGGAGTAGCCGGGTGACTTCAGCCATCAACTAGAACGATCGTGTCCATCGCCAACGATGATGGGCGAAAAAAGCTAAAACGAAGATTCGATAACAACGAAGAAAAACCGAAAATTTTATCAGTCGTCGAGGCTGAGCAATTAATCAAAGCTAACAAAAAAGCTGAGAGAGAAAACGAAGAACTCAGGTTTCGGATCCAATCGCTAGAAGAGCTAGTTGGAAAAGTAACGTTCAACTAGGCAAAAGAAACTAACAAGAAAGAAAAAGAAGTAAAGCCAAAAGCAATCGAAGAAACCGGTAGAAGAACCTGATCAAGGGGATGTCCTCAACGCAGGCGGAGCAAACTTTGGCACAAACTGTTATGCAGCGCTACCTGGACTAGGCGATCCCATGAGCATTGAAGAGGATAAAGGTAACAAAACTTCTGAACATTATATTACTAAGCCTGATTAATCGAGTATTTAAAACTTAAAAAAAGGGAGAAAAAACAAAAGTTTTGTCTGCTGGTCCGTCTGTCAATGTGAATCAAAAGAAAGGAAAAGTCCCACCAATCAATGTATTTGGGCAAACAGGCAAAGATATGGTTCGACTTTTGGCAGCCAAAAATAAATTGTATGATTTTGAGATCAAGAGAGTCAATGCCGATAAACTGACAATAAAAACTAGTTCATTGGTTGATTTTCAGGCAGCAAATGTACGTTGAATTCTGGACATGGTCTGCATTTTACATACACCCCTAAAAGCAAAAAAACCAGACCTTTTTATTGAAGGGTCTGAGCTGCGGAGAGGACACCGTCGATCTCATTCAGGTGCTTTTAGAAGTTGCACCAGAAATAGAATTTATTTCAGTTAGAGACCTTATAGCAAGGAGGTCAATTAACAAGCGTAAAACCTTGCCTTATTACTTAATCATTTCCAGTAATAGCACTTCAAGGTACTTGAACTTCCATGTGGTAAGGTGGGAACGCCTTCAGAAAAGTGAGGTCAACCAGTAATACAGGTGCCAAAGATTCAGGCATTTGGCTGCCAATTGCGCCATGAAATACAGATGTGTAAAGTGCAAAGATATCCATGCTCCCGGTGAGTGCAAATTGGCTCAGACGAAGCCAAAAGAAAAATTGTATTGTGTGAACTGCGGTATCTTTGGTCGTCCAGCATCATATCCAGGATGTCTCCGTTATCAAGATACAAAGGTAAAATTCACTCAAAAAAAAGTCAAGTACAATGCAGTGTGATACCTACAAACTTCGTCAAGCCCAGAAAGTCATTTGCACTTGCTGCTAGAGGACCAGCAGACAAAGTAGATAAAATAAATAATGTATGTAAGTGGAAATAATGAGCTGCTTCTTAAAATTTATCCGCAGCTAAATTCTATATCGTTGAGAATCGATAAACAAGATTCTAAAATTAAATTTATTTTTCAGCGGTTAGGGCTTGCAAATGCCTCAAAATAAGTTTTCATCCAGTAAAATTCCCATAGATAGGATTCAACGCCTATCCATGGGAACTCCATTGCGGGTCCACATTGACGTGACTGTCTCTTCAAATTCCTTGTCAAGCAAAAACCTGACATCATGCTTCTCACCAAAATCCACCTCAATTCATGGCACTCCATGATATTCAAGGATTTTGAATTCATAAGAACCGATAGGGTAATAGTTGATGGGGGAGCTGGCAACAGGATATTAAAAAAGTCGAGTTCAAAAGCTTTAAGTCTCTTCAAGTGTCCGTTATCAAAATCTCACTGCCAGGTGGGGATAACCTTGTAATGAATCATGCGACGCCGCTGACGACCACTACCAACACACTTTGCTGCCAGGTGGCTTGTCATTTCAAGTTGGTTGCGACGAGCGCACATCCCACGTCAATTTTGTCGTGGGATTTCAAGAAGATTTGACAGCCACATGGGAGGAAAGTGTGGAAGTAGTGGCGGTTACTCAGGAAGAAGTCCCGGACGGTGCCAACAAGCAGCAAAACGGCTTAGGATTGACAGGAAGAAGAACTCTCCCACAAATAGGTCATCACTGATATCCATCGACTATTCAAAAGTAGTAAAGGTATCAGAAATTGGAATTGGTTAACCGCGGATATCAGCAATCAATCCATGCAGAGATACGCAAATGCGATGGATGTCCGTATTTGCCTAGATTAAAGTGCCGCATTAAACAACAACCGGACAATACGAATGGGCGATTGCCTGCCGGAATGTATCCCCAATTTGGAGTCAGTAGTTCTTGCTGGGAGCAATAGTCAGGAGTTGAGCGATTTGGAACCACTCACGCACCTCAGAGAGCTGAAGAGCCCAGGTAAAATGACTGCACTGCCATGAGGTATCTTAAATGTCATCGGGCATTTATTTCCAAATTGATTAAACTGCAAATTTTCAATAGAATTATTACTTGTGTCATATCTCTCGTGTTGAAATATGGCTGGCATGTGTAAAGGACGTTGAATGGAACAAGGAGCCCCACGATAACCAAGTGATGGAGGATATCTTGCCGAGGAAGGTGACATAGTTATGGATAAATATATAGAAGGGGTTGGAGGCTAACAAGTAAGTTTTAAGATGACATACCGGCAGTGCCCACGTCAGTAATTTAATGGAATAAGTTCCGGAGCAAGATACGGTTTGCATACAATCTCGCCAGTAATTTCGTGCATAAAATTAAATCTAGTTCTGTAAGCTGTTCCCAAAAGCTAGGGTAGATGATAAGTATTCAAAGAGATGGAGCATCTCAAATCGCATGTGGTGATGTAAATACCGTTTGATAGAAAATGACGACAGGATGACAGCAAAGTGAGACTTGACTTCGAAATTCGAGTCAAATTAATACTTGGTTGTGGGTAGTAACAAAGTAGACATGCAAATATTTATAACTGAGAAAATATAATTTTAACGTTGCATTTTCAAGATTCTTCAAGAGAAGGGATATTCGCAAATTGTTTTGCTTCTATGATAAAAAGGTGTCCCTACCGATTGAAATTTTTATAAGGCCTTTTAACTGAATACAACATAATCAATTAAAGTAGAACTGTCGAACAGCGTGCTTAAAAATATGACGCTGCATATGTCAGTCTGGGTAATTCTTGCAAATGCAACAGTGCAAACTAGTCTGTTTAGCCAAAAATAATCTCCCAACTATGAATTAATTTGCTCGCCTATTTTTCAAAATATATGACTGCAACTATGTGGATAATTTTTGTTTTATTGCTTTGCATCGAACATATCCTGAATAATCTTTCACACTATTGTATCCAATGCCATCATTACATTTGGCTTGAGGGGCATAGCAAATTAAATGTCGATGATTTTTGTTTTGCTTCGTATCTTCCACCCTCGAGCTACTCCAGGTACAGATTGATCAAATAAATGAGAAGAAATTAACGAAAATACCCTTCTGCCTTTAAAGGAAATCAATGAAAAATTTCTACAAACTATGTACATCAAACATACCGATCAAACAGAATAGTGAATTCAAAGTTGTATAACAAGACCAATCCCCATAGTATGTTATCATTAACAGTTAGAATTAGGACCAGCAGTTTGTCCCTTTTGTGTGACACGTCTAGACGGCTCCCCTGGATATATTAAATTGAATTTCCAAGATAATTTAGATTAAAGCAACTGGAGGTAGAGCAGGTATAAGTTCTACAGATTGAAGTCACGGGAAAATAAAAAGAAAAAATTTATAGTATTGCGATTATAGTATATATATATTGAGGCATCCCAAACAGCGACTAAGAGAAATGTATGGTACAGATTCCCTTTTGAACCTGGTCGACCAACCGTTCAGATAAAAAATTAAAAAGAAAACAAAACAATGGGAGTATTATAGTTTTTTTTTTTGTGAAGATGAATAGGTACCTTTAAGAACCCGCCTAATATGATCCCGCAAATGCTAGTCGTCAAGCACGCGTACGCAGTCGTTAAGCGAAGCTAGTTAGCTGAGCTCGGTGTTGTTTATAGCTCGCTGACACTTGTGCCAGACCATCGGCACCCGTGTCCTACACGGGTATTTTAAAAATCATTACAACCTCTTCGTTATCTCTGCCTATGCAACTGGTCAAAATGTTCTCAAGTTCAAGGAGGAGATCAATTCCTTGTTTGAATTACTCGGATTGAACAGGCTCTATAGTTATTATATCCTTGCTGGTAACCTAAACGCCAAGCATACATCATGGCTGAACGCCACTAATATTCCAAGAGGTGTATTCCTGAGATTGTAGATAACAGAGAACCAAATTGAGTACAGGTGCAATCCATACGGGTCGCAGTTCCCAACATACAAATTTATATTAAGACCTCTGCATTGCTGACACAAGCCTTGAATTCAACTTTAATAGTCCTGAATGGAAACTAATGGTGCTTCCTTACGATAGCGACCATAATACAATCGTAATGTAAATCAATCATCAAAGAGATGATGTCTTCCAGTTCAACGTGAAATTTATCCGTTGATTTTAAAAATAATACAGACTTGGAAAAGTTTCAAAAGGAGTTTAATCGGGAGTACCAAAGCAATATCCTCCTTCTGATAACGGCAACTCTTGCTCAATGGTTCCTAATGACAGAAATCTAACTAACGATGAAATATGTGTTACGTACAAAATCAAGCCGTTCACGGCGCGACCTCAGGGATGTTGCCGGCCAACTCGCGGAGACGAGTCGTGGTGACGCCACGCGCTTACTTTGTGTATCCCTGCGCCAACTGGTCGCTTGAAGCGCGAACCCTCGACCAGAGCCGTTGCTCCTTGTTCGAATACCCTGAGGAGCTAGGTTTTCACAGGATGTGCTATTCGTTGCGTTAGCCCCCGTCGCGGCACACTCGAAAGTCTCCTCCTAACACCGTAACAAAGTCTTTGCCTAAAACCCGCTGAAAGAAAACTTTGCCTAGTCACTCAAAAGGAATCCTCGCCTAGAACCACACTTCCTGCAGAGCCACCGGCACTACGTTCCGCCACCATACACTTTGTGGCCACTTCCTTTCAGGCAACAACCTTCACTTTCGCGATTAGCGAGGAAAGAAAGAACACCGATAATTGAAGGAAAAAACAGCGGCTCCAATCCGTTACACAATTCATATATTTTTTTCCACTAATAGAACAAAACAAAAAACCTAACCTCCTGGATCACTTACATTTCAGCATTTACACATTAATTAAAATATATTTGATTTGTATCGAATGTGGTAATTTATATTTTAAAGGCACTCTTACTCGCTCACCTACAATTTCCCTAACCGATGGGGGCCCCTTTCTGCGTCCTTCGTACTCGAACGGCTCCTTAGAGGAGGATTCCGCCAACCGACACAATCCGCACCGAGAATTATTGTTCCTTTATGTCACAAATTTAACGCTCGTCAACAATGATCACCCTTAATAACTTTTATTTCGCAACTTCGACACCAGTAATCACTTCAGCACCTCCGTCCACAGCAAAAAAAAACAGAGGGAAAAGAACAAAGAGACCCAAGCGCGCCAAATCTCCTCCTTATATATCCTCTCCACCCCAAAATAACGGCAGGACCACTTTCCCGGTTTTTTTCCTCCCCGGTTCACCAACTTTGCCCACATTCCACCGTTCTTCCGAGAATCGTCCCAGTTCGGGTTAGTTCGCTCCATTTCCCATGTTCCATGTTCACGCCGTCCCACTGAAATCATATGGGATGGATTATCCGAGTTGTTCCGAAACGTCAATCGCAATTGTTTATGTTTGGCAATGGTCGCCGTGCGGGTGCTATTTTCGTTGATTTTTGCGCGATTATGAGTGCTCGAGTCGCGTGAAGTGAATTCCTCAATCCTGGTAGGTGTTTATGTGTTTCAATGGTCGCCACGCGGGTGCTTTTTTCAGTGGTTTTGCGCGATTATGAGTGCTCGAGTCGCGAAAAGTGGATTCCTCAATCCTGGTAGGTTGTGGCTTGCTACTTTCCCCCTAGAATTATTAGTTTTGTGGTTGTTCAGAGTGTTGTCGCGGCCGCCGTGCGGTTATTATGGAAACTCGTGTGATAATTGGGCCTAGGCTTCCCTAGTAGGTTTCCACTTAGCATTTTCCCCCTAAAATAATTAGGTTTGAGGTTGGTTGCAGAGTTTCCGCGGCCGCCGCGCACATATTATGGAAACTCGTGTGACAATTCGTGTAATGGGGCGAAATGGGGCGATCGACATCAGGTGTTGAATTACCCACCACGACGTTTCGGTTCGATTCTTCCCTATTGCCACTGGTGCATCCTTTTCTGTCTTCTCCTTTTCGATGTGTCCTCCATCGAGTGGGTGGCGGTTAGCCATTACTTGGTTGGTTGTGCCGTGCAGTTTAGCTGCCCTGTTTTGGTCCTTGCGGTGGCAATTCGCTTTAGCTTTAGTTCGATTAAGTGGCGGATTGTCATCATGTAGCGCACAAATTGTATATCGTTGACGCTGCTGCGACGGTTGACATAGCCTCGTAGTAGTTGATGTAATGCGCTCTAATAATATGCCTGGTATCTAGTTAATCTAATAGTGCCTGGTGGTTAGTTAAATTATTGCTACAGGTAAATAGTGCCTTCTATTCAATAAAATAAAATGTGATCCTGGTTACATTTTTCTATTCTCCTGACCTGAAAACGGATTGGAGCCTGTTCACCCTTGAGTGATTGTCGGTCATGGTTCGAATACATCTCGCGAGGGCGGAAGTGTATGGTGGTTACTTGGCCCCGATTATCTCGTGGTGAAATTTCCCCCATCGCCTGAAGAGGATTTCTCCGAAATCCGTGTTTGGCCTGTTTAATATTTAACGTTCCAACCTGACTCAGGTTTAAACCGCCGACCATTGCCAACTTAAGTACCGAGCTGCTACTTTAAGAATATCTATCTACAAACGTATCTAACCAAGAAAAGCAATCCCCTTCTTAAAAAAAAAAATCCTAGCCTACCCAGCACCTCTGAAATTTTCTAAAATTCCTATCTACTCTACCTAATAATTTCAGTAACTAATCTAACTAAAATCAACAGATGATTGTAAAATTTAACTAATAGTGACCTAACATCTATCCGCGACCACCCCCCGTGGAAGTATTTTAATGTGTAAGAATTATTTCTTTTAGTTTCTTTTCGTGGCTCTTTGTGTTCATTTCAATATTATTTTTATAACATTTTTTTTTTCTTTACGCTACGTTTTTTTTTTGTTTGTTCTATTTATAGGAATCCAAATTTTTTTTTTTTTTTTTTAAATGAGCTTTCAAAATTCATTTCCTAGCCTAGTCCTAAATAAATCTAACTTGACCTTATTTGTATTGATATAATTTTCCCTCTAATACTACATTCAAAACTGATTCTGTAGACTAACCGCAACCTTACACCTATCTAAACGAACCTATCCTAAACATTTTTGCTACTTTTTCTTTTAGCCTGTTGTAATACTCATCAAATGAAAAAAAGTAAAAACTGAAGTGGAGGAGGAAATTACAAAAGAAAACAAAAGGGGAAAATAAAGGAGGGGGAAGGGAAAAATTAAGCGGAATCCACCAGTCGCTATGCGCCAGCTACGAGGAAAAGGAAAAAAAAACGTAAAGGTTATCAAGCTGATAGCAGCCAGGATACGCAGGTAGATCTAAATAAATTTTATCGATGTATCCTTGTATCGTTTCTATCTTGTTGGAGTCGTCTATCCCTATTATCGTTGCCTGTCCCAGCGCATTCCTGGAGGAAAAGTGGGTTAAACTACCTTCCCATTACTAACGTTCCTAATTAAAGGAAAATCCTTATCTAATTTAAGCTAAACTATTTTAGGTGGGCCGGAGTTAAACAGACCAATGCGAAAGAATAAAGGAAACAGGGAAAGTAAACTTAAACGAAGTGCGTAGGGAAAAAAAAACACAAAAAACGTCTAACAACGCAGGAAGGAGAAAAAAAAAAACAACGACGCCCCGCCAAGCTACAACCGTCACCTGGACCGGCTTATGGTAACATTTTCTTTTACTTTTCAAAAATTTTTAATGTTGTGCCGTCCATTTAGCTTTCTTCATTTTATTACTCACGTCCTTGTTTCCCTTGGTTTGTTGTTTGTTTTTCTTTTTTTTTGTTGGAACCTCCCTACGATGGTATTGCTACTCAACGTAGCGTTTTAAATCCTTCGCGTGCCAGACGCCTGCGTTTCGGCCGCCTATATCCGTCAAGGTGAAAGAAGATGCGGACTCGCGGTTTGCGATTCGATATGGCCCCAGATATTCGGGTGCCAGCTTTGCCGAATAGAATTGAGCCGCATCTGACAGGGCATAGTTCCGCCTCCATACCAAGTCACTGATTTTAAATGGTGGAGGTCTATTCCTTAAATTGTATCGCTGCGTACTCTTGCCTGCACCTTCCTTGAGGTGTTTCAGTACCTCATCCTGGACCATCCTTAGCTTCTCGGCCCTTTTCAAGGGATCCCTCAAAGTATTCTCTTCCGTTGGCTGAACTGGCCTCTTCCGGGAGACTACCATCTCTCGACCGAAGTTGACGAAATAAGGCGTGCTCCCCATAACTTCATGTGTGTATGTACGTAATGCACATCCGATTCGCCCTAAGTCTCGGTCCCACTTGCGATGGTTTTCTCCCACATAGGCCCGCAGCATCCGCTTAATGTTTTGATTGATCCTTTCCGCTGGATTAGCCTGAGGGTGACAGAACGCGGTATATTGCACATCCGTACCATAGGCTGACAGCAGCGCTTGCAGCTCCTTTGACTTGAACTGCACGCCGTTGTCACATACCACTGTTGCAGGCACTCCGAACAGCAAAAATACTCTATCTTCTAGAATCTTCGACACTTGTGTCGCCGTGGCCTGCCGTAATGGAAAAATCAAAGAGAATTTGGAAAAATAATCCACAACGGTCAGGATATGAGTATGCCCCTGCGTTGACCGAGGCAAAGGTCCCACCAGATCGATGCAAACAGTTTCCCAGGGCTCCCTTGCTTGACCAGCTCGCGTGGCCATTGATCCAAAGGGTCGCTGTCGCTCCACCTTAGTAGACTGACACACCTTACATCTTGAGACATACCGTTGAACATCAGAACGCATCTTGGGCCAAAAGAATCTCTGAGCAATTCGGTCGTAGGTACGACTTACGCCCATGTGGCCGGCAGTGGGATCGTCGTGGCACTCTTGGAGGACTTTACTTCTATCCGACTTTGGCACTACCTGCTTCCAGAAATTCCCACTGAGTTCCGCATGTCGGTTGGGGATTCTTTTCCATAGGACATCTCTCTCCACACGCCAGTCTGCAAATTGGTCTGGATTGCCTCATACTTTGTCCATCATCCCCTGTATCCATTTGTCGTTTGGTGGACTGTCGCTTTCAATGGTCCCTACCTCCGGGACTGATCTTGAGAGCGCGTCCGGCACCAAATGCTCTTTCCCTTTTCGATGTATCACATCAAAATCGAACTGCTGGAGCCGCACGGCCCACCGGGTCAGCCGACCCGTGGGGTCCTTTAGATTGTGCAGCCAAACCAGGGAATGGTGATCCGTGATCACGTTGAATTTCGTTCCTTCGATATAGGGCCGAAGCTTTTCTACTGCCCAAAGGACGGCTAGGCACTCTTTTTCCGTCGTGGAATATTTCCTTTCGGCCCTACTCAGCGACCGGCTTAAATAGCAGATTACCCGCTCTCCCTCTGGGAAGGCCTGGCTCAATACCGCCCCCAGTCCGACATCTGATGCGTCTGTCTGTACGTTAAAAGGCAAACTGAAGTCGGGACAAGACAATATTGGGGCTGACGCTAATTTCAACTTACACCTGTTGAACGCTAATTCGCACTCCGGAGACCATTGCATTTTTTTATCCTTGCGCAGGAGCCCTGTTAAAGGCGCTACCAGAGAGGCATGGTCTGGGGTAAACCGACGGTACCACGATACCATACCCAGGAACTGCCGAATCTGCTTCACGCTTTGTGGCCTGGGGATATTCATAACACTTTCAACCTTTTCAGGGTCTGCGCTCAATCCGTTCCCATCGACTACATACCCTAGGTAGCGCAATTGCGACCGACAGAAATAGCACTTGTCCCGCGAGAGTTTCAGCCCGGCGTCCCTCAGACGCCTAAACACTTCCTTCAAAATCTCCAAGTGTTTCTCGAAGGTCTGCGTCACGATGATTATGTCGTCGAGGTATGTGAAGACATAGGGCTCTAACTCCGGGCCTAAAACACGGTCGATCAAGCGCTGCCAGGTAGCCGGTGCGTTTGACAGTCCAAAAGGCATTCTACAGAACTGGAATAATCCCCTCCCGGGTATGGTGAAAGCAGTGAACTGTCGAGACTCCTTCTGCACTGGCACCTGCCAGTACGCCGATTTAATGTCTAGCGTAGACAAGTACCTGGCATCCCGCAGTTTGTCCAGGGTGGCTGATATATAGGGAAGGGGGTAGGTGTCTTTTTCGGTCACTTTATTAACTTTTCGGAAATCCACACAAAATCGGTAACTTCCATCCTTCTTCTTTACCATTAGAATAGGCGAGGACCACGCGCTGGAAGAAGGCTCGACCACCCCCAGACTCAACATTTCCTCCAATTTCGCGTTGATGTGCTTTTGGAGGGCTGGTGAGACCGGATAATATCTCTGCTTGATGGGCATTGCATCCGTCTTAATGACGTGCTCCACCAAGGAGGTACACCCCAGCCCTTCTCCCATACGCGAGAACTCGCCCTTCACCATCTCCTCCAAACGCAATTCGTCTGGGTGAGGGAGGATGGACCTGCTATGCAAGTGGCCTGCCGTTGGGGTGACTTCACTAACGAAATCCCATCGCTCATGCCGGAGATTAAGGGTAATTCCGAATTCCCTCAAAAAGCCTACCCCCAAAATCAGACCATGGGGTAGCGAAGGGACCACGAACATCTCTAGCCACCTTGTCCTCCTCTGCAATTTAATCGGGACTAAAACTTTTCCCAACACCTTACACTGCCCCTCATCTGCTAAGCGAACTGCCTCTTGTGCCGTTGACCCCAGCTCTACCCCTATCTCTTGTAAACGGAGCCATCCTTCCTTACCTGCAATAGTAGTGGAGGCACCTGAGTTCACCAAGCCGGTAAACTTATTCCCCATAATATCCACGGAGAGATGGGGGCGCACATCTCCTGACTCCTGAGTGAATACATAGGATATCCTTCCGCTTGCAGCCTTTCTTTTACTGGTAGAGGTGGTACCCAGTACGCCGCCTACTGGGCACCGCGACCGTTTCCCGATGACGTGGCAAGAGGTTGGCTTACTGGCTGCCGAGTAGTCGCCGCACTTGGTGAACAGTTCGGACACCTTGTCTTAACTACCCCCCTTCTTCCGCAGCCAAAACATCTTCGAGACTCTTGACACTCTCGTGCAAAATGGCCTGTCCCACCACATGTCCAACAAGCGCCACGCTGTAAATTGCTGGCAGGAGCCACCGCATCCAGAGGATGAGCCTCCACGTAGGCCAAGTCTGGTTCTAGCAGTCTAGCCGTCCGTCCATCCGGAGGAGGCACGAAGGCTTCTACCGTCGCCCGAGTTTCCTCCAGCTCTCGTCCCAGGGTAATCAACTCGGAGACCGTGGCAACTTTCCTCAGGGATAATCGTGTCTGGTAAAAGGGGCTTATGTTTTCACGTAAAATCTTCATTTTCTCTACCTCCGTATATGGCTCGTTCAACCGTCTAAACAACCCATCCATGACAGCCACGTACACACCGATTGATTCGTCTCTACCCTGGGTGCGATGACGAATTTCCTCCAACAACTGGTCTTCATAGTTTGGTGGTAGCAACTCCTCCTTGAGTTCTCGACATAGCTCCTCCCAGTTTGCAACCCGATCCTTGGCTGACCTAAACCACACCAAGGCTTTGCCCTCGAAGAGTTCCGCTGCCATTCGGAAAAGTTGGTCCTGAGATACTCCTTTGGCCACTCGGATCTCCTCTACCCTCTCCAAAAAGGCGTTTACTGACCCTGGAGAGTCACTGGAGAACCGAATACCCCATTTGGCTATGTCTGGTGGCTTCCTCAGATCCTGTTCCACCCGCGGGGTAGAATATACGGGTCCATGCCGCAGTTCCGGGGTTCGAGGTTCCAGTTCCTCGGTGATAGCCGACAAATTCCTCCTTTCGGGTTCCTCCTGCTCCATCCTCCTGGACGGTCCGGCCACGCTGGTTAGTGGTGGTTGCTTGCGCTCCCTTTCCACTGGTTCTGCTGACCCCTGAGCTAGTGTTGTACACTCTTTCCCTTCGCCGCCCTCACCTTCAGCCTTGTCTATCAGGTCCCCTAACGCCATCAACAACCCCCTCTTTATTTTCTTTGCCTGTCCTGCAAGGTCAGGATCCGTAGTGGGTACGTACTCCCAACGGCGCAACGCATACCCGATTTTGTTCCTAATTTTTAGGAAGTCGGAGCCTTCCTTGTTCCCTTTGAAATTCCTAGTCAGGGTCAGGATTTCCTCTAATTTATTCGAAACCGCTTCAATATCCTCTGCTGGAGTGAATGGGTAGGCCTGTAAATCCTCGAAGCCCTCATCGGCATCTTGTTCTGACTTCAAAGCCTTCCTTAGACGGCGCCTCATGTCGTCGACCGTTCCTTCTGGCTCCTCCCGGATTGCCAGCTCATACACCAGCTCATCCTTCGCGAGCCTATCCACCAGGATTTTTATCGTTTTCGCCATCCTTCTGGTGTGTGCTGGAAAATAAATCTAATTCTAGCACTTATTCTAATATTCCAAACAATTATTTGCTTCAAAAGTTCTGTTTTATTTATAGAGTTTTGTTTACACAATCTTAAACTAATTGCATCCACTCACACAATTTTCCACACAAAACAAACAATCAATCTACTCACATAACCTTAAGCAAGCACTCTAAGTCATCCACACAACCCACAAACAGAATCACTTAATTCAGTCACCAACTCACGCAATTTCACTCACCACCTTACCCACCACTCAACCTACGACTCACTATCCACAGTCACCCTCTATCGCACTATCTCCTCAAACACTCTAAATTCAGACTCGTTCGCACTTCTATTCCAAAAATACCGCACTTTTCACTTAAAATTGAAACCACAAACACCCGCAAATTCACACTTAGCTCGCACAATCACTCTTTCCACCCTTTACTTCACACTCCCGCAAATTAACACTTCACTTGCACTCGCACTACACCACTGACCCACTATTTCTCACTCTTTCACTTTACAATTTGAACACTATCACTTTCACCACTTGACTTACGGCCCCACGTTGGGCGCCAAAACTGTTACGTACAAAATCAAGCCGTTCACGGCGCGACCTCAGGGATGTTGCCGGCCAACTCGCGGAGACGAGTCGTGGTGACGCCACGCGCTTACTTTGTGTATCCCTGGGGCCAACTGGTCGCTTGAAGCGCGAACCCTCGACCAGAGCCGTTGCTCCTTGTTCGAATACCCTGAGGAGCTAGGTTTTCACAGGATGTGCTATTCGTTGCGTTAGCCCCCGTCGCGGCACACTCGAAAGTCTCCTCCTAACACCGTAACAAAGTCTTTGCCTAAAACCCGCTGAAAGAAAACTTTGCCTAGTCACACAAAAGGAATCCTCGCCTAGAACCACACTTCCTGCAGAGCCACCGGCACTACGTTCCGCCACCATACACTTTGTGGCCACTTCCTTTTAGGCAACAACCTTCACTTTCGCGATTAGCGAGGAAAGAAAGAACACCGATAATTGAAGGAAAAAACAGCGGCTCCAATCCGTTACACAATTCATATATTTTTTTCCACTAATAGAACAAAACAAAAAACCTAACCTCCTGGATCACTTACATTTCAGCATTTACACATTAATTAAAATATATTTGATTTGTATCGAATGTGGTAATTTATATTTTAAAGGCACTCTTACTCGCTCACCTACAATTTCCCTAACCGATGGGGGCCCCTTTCTGCGTCCTTCGTACTCGAACGGCTCCTTAGAGGAGGATTCCGCCAACCGACACAATCCGCACCGAGAATTATTGTTCCTTTATGTCACAAATTTAACGCTCGTCAACAATGATCACCCTTAATAACTTTTATTTCGCAACTTCGACACCAGTAATCACTTCAGCACCTCCGTCCACAGCAAAAAAAAACAGAGGGAAAAGAACAAAGAGACCCAAGCGCGCCAAATCTCCTCCTTATATATCCTCTCCACCCCAAAATAACGGCAGGACCACTTTCCCGGTTTTTTTCCTCCCCGGTTCACCAACTTTGCCCACATTCCACCGTTCTTCCGAGAATCGTCCCAGTTCGGGTTAGTTCGCTCCATTTCCCATGTTCCATGTTCACGCCGTCCCACTGAAATCATATGGGATGGATTATCCGAGTTGTTCCGAAACGTCAATCGCAATTGTTTATGTTTGGCAATGGTCGCCGTGCGGGTGCTATTTTCGTTGATTTTTGCGCGATTATGAGTGCTCGAGTCGCGTGAAGTGAATTCCCCAATCCTGGTAGGTGTTTATGTGTTTCAATGGTCGCCGCGCGGGTGCTATTTTCAGTGGTTTTGCGCGATTATGAGTGCTCGAGTCGCGAAAAGTGGATTCCTCAATCCTGGTAGGTTGTGGCTTGCTACTTTCCCCCTAGAATTATTAGTTTTGTGGTTGTTCAGAGTGTTGTCGCGGCCGCCGCGCGGTTATTATGGAAACTCGTGTGATAATTGGGCCTAGGCTTCCCTAGTAGGTTTCCACTTAGCATTTTCCCCCTAAAATAATTAGGTTTGAGGTTGGTTGCAGAGTTTCCGCGGCCGCCGCGCACATATTATGGAAACTCGTGTGACAATTCGTGTAATGGGGCGAAATGGGGCGATCGACATCAGGTGTTGAATTACCCACCACGACGTTTCGGTTCGATTCTTCCCTATTGCCACTGGTGCATCCTTTTCTGTCTTCTCCTTTTCGATGTGTCCTCCATCGAGTGGGTGGCGGTTAGCCATTACTTGGTTGGTTGTGCCGTGCAGTTTAGCTGCCCTGTTTTGGTCCTTGCGGTGGCAATTCGCTTTAGCTTTAGTTCGATTAAGTGGCGGATTGTCATCATGTAGCGCACAAATTGTATATCGTTGACGCTGCTGCGACGGTTGACATAGCCTCGTAGTAGTTGATGTAATGCGCTCTAATAATATGCCTGGTATCTAGTTAATCTAATAGTGCCTGGTGGTTAGTTAAATTATTGCTACAGGTAAATAGTGCCTTCTATTCAATAAAATAAAATGTGATCCTGGTTACATTTTTCTATTCTCCTGACCTGAAAACGGATTGGAGCCTGTTCACCCTTGAGTGATTGTCGGTCATGGTTCGAATACATCTCGCGAGGGCGGAAGTGTATGGTGGTTACTTGGCCCCGATTATCTCGTGGTGACATATGTTAGACCTCTATTTGTCGAAGTTATAGAAGCTGACGGTGGAAACGATTGAGAAAGTAGTTGCCAGGATTAAACATCGAAACAATATGAAAGAATATGAAACACCAATCATTGCAAGGTTAAAAAGATTGAAAAGCCTTCTTCTCACACTTGTCAACATAATTTATCGGCGATTTTGGACTACAACCATCCCTCGTTGGCTTTGTTGTTTGCAGCTACATAGATGAGTTGATGTGAAAAGGGTGAAATGATCCAATTAAAAAGTTTAGCTAATACAAGTACTTACAAGAGAAATTTACCTTGAATATAACTTGCAGATACAAAAAACATATTGAGTTTGCATAAGTAGAAAAATTAAAATTAACTCCCTCACCTCTGAGCATGACGGTCACCATCACCGGTGTGTATCTAAGAGTGATGGCCTGAGGAGAATTAGTGCACACGTCGAAACCACCTTCTTCTAACATTTTTCTTCTCTAATAATTTTTCAGAAAAATTATTATTCAAAATATGCAACTCGTTGCGTTTGATGTTTTGCAAGGATAAACAACTAGAAATCATGTGGTACTGATGGTATTCCAAATGTAGTTCTCCAACATTTGCCTGTGATCGCTATTAGAAATTCTTGTATATTGTTCAACAACATGTTGAGCAATTCATATTTCCCAAATGAGTGGAAAAAGGCTTAGGTATTTCCGAACTTGAAGGAAGGGAAAGAATCTTCATGCCTTAAAAGCTATTACCCAATCAGCTTGCTGCCAAACATCAGCAATGTGTTTGAAGTGATACTCAACAGAGCATTAAATGCCCACATTGAGAAATATGGGTTCATGCTGAATAGCCAATTTGGTTTCCGTGCCACCTCTGCTCTTCTCAATATTCATTCGCAAACTCTCAATATTCATTCGCAAACTCCGAAACAATCTTGTTTCGGACAACGCTGCAGGGGATCAGTTAAGACCTGAAACGTAATTGGAAGGATTTCCACATCATGACTGATGAGGGTAGTTCAGAACGGGTTCTACATAAATCCTGTGTTCGATACCTCGGTGTTCATCTCGATCAGTATCTGTACTCTACTGAACATATTAAAATGATTCTCGGTAGGGCGCTAAAAGTAGTCATGGCCCTACGAAAACTTTTTCATTCCAGATACATTGATCAAATGTCAAAATTATCTGTAACAAGACCCTGTTTAGACCAGTTTTGACATACGGATGTCAGATCTGGTACAAACAGAGTGCTAGTACTATGGCCTGAGATGGATTGGAAGCATTATATATCGAATAGGAGAATTTATCAAACTGCTCAAGTGACAAGAGTAGGTATCTTCTTCAGGATCATATCGCAAGATCTGTAACTGTCAGCGGAAACCCTTGGGTTTCACAGCCGTTTCACTCTACAGACGCTACTGGCTTCGTTCCTCCAGAAGCATTCGTGTATTTGAACATGAATCGATATGTTTTTGATTCTGATGGCCACCGATAAGAAGATAAAATATCCTCCGAGTTTGAGTTCACGAGAACAACAATTCCAATGGAGATACTCATTTCCTAGATTTGTTGAAGCTGATCGAGCTGAGACGCCGCAATCTAGGTATTGGTGGCTGAATGACAATGTCTAAATTACTCGTGTTTATTTCCAGTTTTTGTGTTTTTCATTACTTGGTTTTTGAGTTTCAGCTCATTGTTGCTACATTTAGTGTTGTTGTTTATTTGTGTTAAAAATTAGGGATAGGTTAGGTACTACTGTGTCCAAAAAATAAGGTGACATTTGAATTTAAACTGCGTGCGTCGAAGGATTTGGAGAATTATTTTTTTTTTAGGTTAGTAGTACTGTCAGTGACATCTTTGTCAAATTTATATGTCAAAATATTGATTAGTGTTTGAGATACGCGTCGTTTTTTGAGCTGCCAAAAGTGAGTTTTTCGTTTTTTGCTATGTCGAAATTAGTTGAATTTGCATTAAATTTTGTTTGCGGAATCAATTTTCTACTGCGGATACATTGAGGGTGGTACAAAAAGCCTTTGGTGATGAGGCTATGTCTAAAACATATCGGGCGAGGTATTTATTATAATTCATTCATTTACATACATACCCGAATAGTAGGAGTAATTATTTTATTTTTAGTAATAGGAACAGCATTTATAGGGTATGTATTACCATAGGGACAAATATCTCTCTGAGGAGCTACAGTTATCACAAATTTATTATTAGCCATCCCATATTTAGGAACAACTTTAATCCAATGAATTTGAGGAGGTTTCGCCGTAGATAATGCCACATTAACGCGATTTTTCGCCTTTCATATTATTTTCCTGTTCACCTATTATTACTACACCAAACACTATCAAATAACCCACAGGATCAAATAACCCACAAGGAGCGAATTCTAATATTGATAAAATTCCGTTTCATCCATATTTTTACAAGTGGTATAGTGAGTTCACAAGTGGTATAGTGAGTTCCAAGCCGGCCTTGAACGTGTTGAAGACGAAGAGCGTCCTGGGCGACCATCAACCTCTTCTCTGCTTCGATTATCGTGGCGTTGTGCATTATGAATTCCTTCCGCCGTGCCAAACAGTCAACAAGGAATATTATTTGAACGTTATGCGTCGTTTGCGTAACGCTATCTGCCTAAAAAGGCCGGGATTGTGGAAAGACAATCCTTGGTTTTTACATCACGATACTGCACTCGTAATTCGTGATCATTTTGCCAAAAACTCAACCCGTATCATTCCGCAACGACCGTATTCGCCTGATCTGGCGCCGAGAGCCTTCTGGCTATTCAGCAAGCTCAAAAGACCCTCCGGGAACACCGTTTTGATACGATAGAGGAGATTCATGCCGCAGCAAAGACGGAACTGAAGGCCATCCTGGAAACGACGCGTATCTCAGACATTAATGAATATTTTGACAGGTAAATTTGACATGGATCTCACTGACAGTACTACCAACCTAAAAAAATAATTCTCCAAATCCTTCGACGCGCACAGTTTAAATTCAAATGTCACCTTATTTTTTGGTCACATATATGAATATTGTGATAGAGTTTTTTAAATATAAGATAAAGTTTTTTTTTGATTGAATTTTTATTAGAATTAGGTTATAACATATTAGATGTAGGATCAACGCTCACAGCTGTTTTAAAATTATAAATAATTTTGAATAGTGTAGGTTGGTTTTTTCTCCTTTTTGCAACCAAATCATAAAATATGTAAAAATCTTAATTAATTTGAATTCGCTATAGTTTTTTTTTGATATAATGTGGTTAACTGATGACGAATAAATTTAGATAGCCACTTAGGCCATCAAGTTTTTGGATGTTTATTGTTTGGAATTTGCTTTATATTCTTTTAAAATTTATAACGATTAGTATTGAATAAAGCGCTTTTGACTTTGACTTTGAGTCGACGACGAGCCTGAGGTCTCAACGATTGTAAGACTGCGGAAGCTGTAATGGCCTGGCCACATGAATCATATGGACAAACAACGGATGCCCATTAAGGTATTCGGCGGGAGAACTGAAGGGCGGAGACCAGTGGGGAGACCAAGGAAACGCTAGTCTGACTCGGTCAACGTAGACAGTTCATCGCTGCTCAGATTTCAAAATTGTAGGACGAGGTCAATGGACCGAGACTATTGGGGGCGCTATTTGCAGGAAGTGAAGGCTCAAGAGGGGCCGTAGTGCTACGAAGAAGAATAAGAAGAAAACAGTGTAGATCCTACCCCAACAGTTTTATTGGGGAGTATCAAAGTGATTTTAGTGGAGGTAGATCGAGAACAGACCAAGCAGTTCACAAAGCCGCCGAGATTTTTTGAGAAAAATCGGCATTCAGTACGGTTTCAGTATTTCCCAATGTTGTTCAAGCGTAAATCGATTCATTTCGTTCCGCGGAAGGTTAATATTGACTCACGTAATTATGAGCGGGAAACAGCTGTCATTGTCAAAATGACATGTGATTTAAAAGGAAACTACTATATTGCCCACCCGATCGATATGAAGATTTTTATCTTAATTTTCAACTATCTACATTTAAAATGTCTTTCATTTTGTATTTCTTACGACATAAAATATCTTAATTTACTAGACTAACCATCCTCAGATGGATTCAAATGCTCGTTTTAAGTTTCAAGATCAGCAGAATATCCAAAAACATGAGAGAAAACCTTATATTGGTTAATTAACTTATTTACTGTTTTAAAAGGTCTCTTACTATTAAATTTGGGTTGTTACACTATAATTTTTATACGAATTCAAATTTTCAAACTCCATCCATTGAATCTGCGCCCAGAAACCACTTGCACACGGGTTAAAGCCACTGGTCCATTCCATGTTAACATTTCATCCATTTCAAATTACCTCACACTTGGTCAAAGAATTGTTTGAAATGTTCAAACAATCTCTTTGTATTCGCGGAAGTGTTTATTGTTGCAAACACATTTTTGTGCTTGTGCAGTAAACTGTTCTCGATTCTCACAATCGGACCTCATTAAATATTAAGGAGCATAAAAACAGAAAACGGTTGTAAAAGCCCATTAAAGTGGTGGAAGGAAAGTGACCACTTGTTCGTTTGTTTGTTCTCTCTCATGACTAAGCACGAGTACAAGGTGAAACAATATCAGAAATTCCTTTTCTTTCGTTTCTTATTGGTATGGTTGGATGTGAAGAAATTTTTAGGTTCTTGGTCTTGCTCGCTGCCCGGAGGCATTTTATTTTCGGAATTTCTTATGTTTACTTGCTGTTGTAATGCATTGGGCACAGGAGCTTAACACGGTTTTATTACACGAAACATTCTCCTGGCCTTGTGCGTTGCGCTCTCGAAATAGTGTGCCAATGCCAACTCCCCTATTCGGGCTCGGGCTAGTTCGAATTCACCTCGTTCCTGACTATCCCTTGTTGCCGAGGAAGGTGTTTTCCTGCGTTTTGCTCCGGCGAGTAACCTAGAGAGGGGTCGCTTTTTTCAGTTTTAATTAACAGGTCGTAAATGTTTTTATTACTGTGTAAATATTTATAGGAGTGATGGAATTCTGTGGAGGCACAATGGTATTCTTCGTGTAATGGTTAATTTATAGTTTAGGGTTTTCCTATTGTTGTTGGCGGATTTTATGGCTGTGACCTTGTTTAGTTGGTCGGATTAATGTTCCTTGTCCACATGGGGTCGGTCGAATTGTGAAGTGAACAAGTCCACGAGTGCCGGTCGAAGAAAGTCGGCTGCTAGGCGTTAAGAAAATATTATTAGATCATAGTTTTATGACTTTAGTTTTACGCACAGCTGTTAAATAGATGAAACGATAGTAAACACAGTTTGATTAGGAGATAATAATAAGTAATGACAGTTATAGCGTTCAAGTCTTTGGATTTTTTTTTCTGTGCTTTCCTTTGTATCGAAACATTTATGTGTGGGAAGATACATAAAATTTATTATGTTTACTCAACGCGTCATAGGTTGTAGAAAGTTCGATTTGTGGTGAGCGTAAGTTTGAAGGACATGCTTAAATTAATAAAAACAATTACTTTCAATATCTACGAAATACAAAAGTAAAAATCATTAAATTTAATAACTGAATAAACATTAACATTCTGCAATAAGATAAGACTATTTTGAGAATATCAATTAAGCCCAAATCAAAAACAAGTCCTTTTCTGCTAATTAACACATTTCATTGACACACGCGTCCGTCATATCTTCATTTGTCATCTCATCCCCATCGAAAGTCGAGGACATACATTATCATTCGAAAGGTGTGCTACATTTCAAATAATATTCTTGAGAATACACGCTCAAAGAAGATTAAAAATAGTTCAAACTCGTTAAGTCACTTCTCACGCTAACACCTGCTGAGTGATCGGTGGCTGTCGTATGTTGTCATATGAACAAATTTAATTTTGTATTAATATATTAATATTTTGATCGCTTTTTGCTTCGTACATCAAAAGATAAATGAATTTGCATTTTATAGATCGCGAAAATACATTTGGCGTTAATGAGTCAGGTAATTCATTTGCATCACTTTTAATTACAGTTTCAGTTGAAAGTGATAGTAAACTACGTTGAGTATAAAATAATTTGTCCATCAATAAAGACATCTGCAATACATACTTCCAGATGGATCGCTGTTATTGGTTTTGTTGTACGAGTATGTAAAAATAACTGAAATTTAGTTGAACTAACTGGTGCCGCATGTTGAAGATCTTTATTAAATGCTTTACACATGTAATAAGGTAGTTTTTTGCTTCCAAGTCGATGCAAAACTACTTAAATTTCATCACATGAAACTGTCATTTCGAGTCATAATTTCCGACCTGAAATGGCCGTAAGCTGCGCCTAAATTTAAGAGCTTTACGACCAAGCTGGAAACCAATTGTATGAGTATTTCATTCCAGAAATGATCCTAAACTTGTCATATTTAGCCAATTATGACGAGCTTACAAACAAATCAGGCAGTGGCGTACCCGGGAATTTATTTCGGTTGGGGGGGTTTATATGGATCATATTTGAATAGAAACCCCTTTCCAAACATAACAAAAGATGGGCCCCTATTTTACAAAAATAAGTTAGAAATTTTAATGTCATTCAATGTATTTTGAGGCGATCTAGGGTTGTCTCTTAACCTTAGATTTTCGTAAAGGTTTGAATTCATTAAATTATATTTTTGACAACTGATTATATCCAAACATATTTAATACTCGAAGAAAGTACTTTATAAGAGAATAAGAGATGTGTGTGGTCTGGCATTGTCATGGTGGAAGACAACGCCCTTTCTATTGATCAATTTTGGCTAGTTTTTTTGAATTGCTTATTGCAATCTGGTTGTTTGCTGACAGCACAGAGCCGAATTGAGTGTTTGCCCATTTTCTAGCACCTCATGATAAACAATTCCCTTCCAATCCCACCATACACACAGCATAACCGTATTTGGTGTCAATCATCAGCCTTGAATTGAGAAGAGTCAGTAATAATTGCTGGCCACTGTTCTGCTAAAATTTTCGAGATGACTGAATTTCTTTGGAATCGAACTTCAACAGTTTTTTTGGAAGCAGTCCGGATAACTTTTTCAACACATCTCTATGGCTTAAAAACCTTTCTGATATTTCTTTCAAAAAGTAGTCAAGAAAGGGAATGTAAATAGATACTATATCTGAAATAGTCTTCCGGATTGCTGGGCTCAAAGTTAGCCCTTTGAGTCTATCTTGCAGGAATTCTGGGCACTTCGATTATTCCTCTTACCTTCAAATATGAAAAAGTCTTGAACAATTATTTCTTGAAGCTCTTGATGTAGGCTATCAGCATAACTCATAGCTTTTGATAGATCGCATACTTTGGTTTGTAAATATTTAGTAAGCCCAAAACATAAGTAGAACACTCTGCTTATGATTACTATAGCAACTATACATTTTCTATTTCTCAAAGCCGTCGCGAGAGTGAACGATTCTCCTGACACTTGAGGCAAAGTTAAGCTCTCTAAAAGAAATAAGTGCACCCGAATGTTTGCACCATCTAGTCTCGCAAAACTTTATGAGACGTGTTATTTTTGAACCTGGGTTATCTTCCAAGATTTCCTCTTGCAAAAGTGCATTTCGTTTCGGGGATTGCCTAAAGAAGTTAATTAGTTCTTCCATTGTGGCTGAGCAATTTCTCACGACTTGGACATCACACTCATGACTAAGAACTAGGTCAAGTGCGTGGCTAGAGCAATACACGTACAGAGCTTCAAGATGAGAAGCTTTAAGTATAGCCGCGCAACCTTTTTATCGACCACACATTGCCCCGGCCCCATCTCAGCCTTGTCTTTTTATATGGGCCAGACAGATACCCATTGACTCTAATTCATTTGATAGTTTTGAGGCAAGCGCAGCTCCTGTGGTGACGTGGACTGGGACAAACTTTAAAAAATCTCCATTTTAAGTAAATCCGTTTCCTTCGTTCACCGTCTACCTCGCATAGTGTAAATTGTTCAATACCACTGGTGTCAGTGGTTTCATCAGCAAGTATGGATAACAATTTTGCACCATTTGTTTTTGAACAACAAAACATATGTCTATTGTCTCAGTTTGAACTTTAGGGTTAGTGTATGAAGAATTTGTATTACAATTTTCTAAACATGACCTTAAGAAAAATCACCTGATACAATCCTAGATTTTAAAAGGGCCCTGAAATTACCTTGATCGGTTTCAAAATCGTTCAAACTGATTTTTCCACTGCCATCATATCATCGCATAGCTATTTTTGTTTTTCCACAAAATATGACTGCTTTTATTACGGTTAACATTTTCTGATTACTTTTTGTTTTCTTCCTTTTTCAATTTCACAACACATATTTTCCTTTAAAGACATTTAAAAAATATTGAGCTGACACATATGAATTTTTGTGGCAATTGCTTAGCTCATCTCAGTGAAACTCGTCTTTGGCATCTTTCCCGCGAATGAAAGGTGTGTTTACAAAGGCACCTAAATGCACTTGTTACCCTTTACCTACTTCAGTGTTTTTAGCAAAAATCACACAAAAGCTACAGAAAGTGCCGACATTTTCCTCTGAATATGCCAGCCAAGAAAATTCACCGAGCCATTTTTTTGATATTTCAAAATTCTGTGTCCTGAATATTATATGTCATTTGGAATCCATGGCTTTGTCAATACTTGGTACTTTTCAATTTCTAACTAAGGTTTATTCAAAAAAGTTCCGACATGATCAAAACCAATTTTATCAGCTTTTAATTTGAAACTGCTTTACCAACTTCATCTTGACTTGATCCTTATAATAAATAAATATTGTTAAGGATAATCTAGCGCCTAGGGTTATATATCAGGATAAACATGCTTCCACGCCTACCTCGAGTCACTAATAGACCCGCCTAACTCTGTATGCTATTTGAAAGTATGTATATATTTACTCTGTCCTTGCCGTACCAATACCTTAACTATACCTGGCACGATGATGGCCGGTCGGTTTTTGTACATTTTCTCTCCATTTGCGTTCTACGCAGCTGGTGGCACTATTTTGAGGGATTCCCCTTCGATATCTACATTCTGCCTTCTAGTTTCTACTGCATCACTGGATATTGAAGAAGCCCTTTTGGTACCTTTGCAGCTACCCATTAGAAGCCACTTCTCCATAATTTTTTCACGAAAAAGAAACTCGTAGTTACTAATCAAATGTATGCAGAACTGCAAACAAATGAGCAACGCCAACGCTAACTTGAGATCAATATAGCTGTCGCATTCATGTGAATTCACTAGATCGTCCATGTGGACGACCTAGTGAAATAGGTGAGGAGTACAGGATGTAGAAAGTTTTCAGTTTTGTAAACCATTAATTTTTGTAAACCCTTAATTTTTATATCTTATTGCTCAAAATAGTTTTGCTCTTAATTTTAAACTTTCGGGGAAGGGGGATATATCCCGATATCCCCCCCCCCCCCACTTGGGTAGGCCACAGAAATCAGGCACCAATGAGACTCTAAATGGTCCTCCAGGTACTCATTCTAGCTTTTGATTTACAAGCAAATCTAGTACCAATGAGACCCAAAATGATTTAATTTAGGAGCAAAGCGGATACGAATGACATCCAAAATGATCCTATTGGTACTCCTCCCATTTTTCTATTGGACGCACGAAAAATAAATAAATATTGAACATATAGAAGTAGCCGGAAAGTGCTCCTGCCAGAAAAGTTTTAAAATATAATAAGTAACTCAAACAACGTCTTTTGAATATCAAGACTTGGCTCATACATATTGTCATCCTTGACTTGTTGGTGACATTTTTTTATTTGTCCGGGACAAACTACAAAATACATGAAAGGGGAAGAATCTTCAATTCATTTAGGAACTCATTTATTTAAAAGAAACAGTAATTGTGTTAAATGTAATTATAAGCACAAGACTGAGCTAGATTCAGCCAAATCGTTGACCAATCATCGCAACAGGCATACATCAATAAGGTACATGTCACCATTTAAATCGGGGAGCCTGTGCCTAGCCGTGGTCGGTTAGCAGATCTAATCGCAGTTACTCAGCAACGTTACATTAACTTATATTATCTATGCTACAAAGAGATAAGGACCAAAGAAATAGTATACAAAAATCATCATCATCATTTAAAGCGTGGCGGCCCAATCCGGGCTTTGGCCTGCAGTATGAATCTCCTCCAATCATCATGGTTCCGCGACCTTTCCCGCCAGTTGTTTACTCTTAACAAGGATCTGCTGTCAGCTTCTATTGTGTTTTCCCATCAAGTCCTTGGTCTTCCTGCTGGACGTCTACCTTGTGCTCTTCTCATCAATTCTTTCTACATGGCCAGCCCATTGCAATTTGTGCAAGTTTATGCTAGAGGAAACAGGCGGATCTTCAAACATTTCTTACACCTCATCATTGTTCCTTATTTCACTGGGCCATGGATTTTTCGGAGCACTCTTTGTTCAAATACATCCACTGCTTTTTCATATTTGCTCGTCAGGGTCTATATTTCACTTCCATATATCAGCACAGTTTTGACAAGTGTCTTATAAATGCTTATTTTTCCTGTGCATAAACCTGGACCTTAAAACGGGAAGTACGGAGTAATATACTTTATTTGTGGTGTTTGTGCGGCGTCCAATCTCGTCCTTTTCAGCATCTCTTCTATTCAAGTTGGCTTCAAGATACACAAAATTGTTCACACTTTCCATGCTGTAGTCACCTACTGTTGTCTTCCTTGTATAAGTTTGCTTTTAGTTTCATTGACTAGTAAGCTTATTTGGTTTGCTTCAGATTCTAGACAAGGAAATGCTCCTTTGGCATCTAAGCTTGATGTGCCATAATATTGACATAATCAGCATATGCTACCAATTGTGTGGATTTGAACATTAGTGTACCCGAAGATGACGTGTTCCTGTGCAAGACTAAAGAGCATTGGGGCAAGTCTATCTCCTTGGTTTAAACCTGATTCCATCATAACGCTGTTCGTAAGTAGTTTTTTGAAGACCATCTACTTCGAAAACCTCCCTGATATCCTCCAACAATACTTTCATATTTCGGCTTTAATTTTCTTTCTATGATTTTGGAGAGCACTTTATATTCCGTGTACAGTAGAGCAATGCCTCTATAATTTTTTGATTTGTTCCCCTTTTTGTGTACAGGACAAATTATTCTTTTTCACCAGTCCTCCAGTGATTGCTGCTCTGACAATATTCTGCATATTCGCTGATACAGAAGGTTGTTTAGATGGGGATTCCCACTCTGGAGCTGGTGTTCCATCAATTTCCAGAACCTTATTTTCACTGAGGCCCTGTAATGCTGCCTGCACTTCATCTTCGATTGGTGATGAGGCTGGGACCTCTTGTCCTGCTTCTGGAATGTTCACTGCTTCAGTCGTTGCTGGAGATGCTGTCGATAGCTGCTGGATATATTGCAGCGATCTGTTTTTAATATCGAATGGTCCACCTATGATTGTGCACTTTTGCCCCTGGTCCATTTTTTAATCACTTGCTTGCATTATCTGTATTAGCAGTCGTTCCTCCTCTTTTTTAACTGGTGCCGCAAGACTCCTTTGGCTGCTTCTGTTACCGCATCTCTTACTGTCTTCCACATGGTTTTGGTGTCATCAGTACTTTTTCCTTTCTTCGGGAGTACACGTTTGTTGATGCGATTTACCAGCAATAACATTTAAGTGGACGTTACTGAGCTATCATTTAGCCTGTGTAGCTGGTATCTTTGAGTAACTGATGTTCCTTGTTCGCAGCTCTTGTAGATGCGGCATTGGAATTTGACCCTTATAAGGTAGTGGTCTGAATCACAAACTGTACCGCAAAACGAACGCATGTCGGGAGTGCTGATGGCGGCTCGCTTCTGTATGAAAACATGGTCGATCTGGTTGGAAGTGATCGTCTGGGGATGCCCACGTTCTCTTATGGATGCCTCAACGTGGAAAGCGGGTGGAGCTTACTAGGAAGCCTCTACTAGTGGCACAGTTGATCAGCCTTTGTTTGTTGGCACTGGCCTCTGCATTTGTCCTCCGGTTGTTCCTCTATGCACTGTGTCTTGTCAGATTTTTGCATTAAAGTCACCCGGAACAATTTTAATGTCGTTTGACAGCAATGTATCGGCAGTGCCTTCCAAGGTGCTGTAAAACTCATCCTTGATTGCGTTTTCCTTGTTTTCTGTAGGCATGTTACAGTTGGGTAGCCAGACGTTAACGAATCGTGCCTTTGTTAACGGACCTGAAGTCGGTTGTAATTTGTCAACAATGAAAGCCACTCTAAACTTATAGCTTCTTTGCAGTTTTCCGCCTTCAAAAACGGTATGTGTTCGCATGTCAACTATGTCTTCACTATGGCATCTGGTTTTTTCGCTACAAGAATGTTGATTTTATATATTTATTTCATCCAAAAGTTGTCGCAGGACACCTGGTCCGTTCAATGATCGAAATTTCCAAGTTCAAAAATAATAGTCCTTTGTACGTTCCGATTGTCGTTGCCGTTAATTAATCCGAACCGAGGCTTTTGTCCTAGTTCCATAACAGGTTAATATTAAAAGCGTTGTCAGCACTTCGACTTAGTCCGTTTTGGCCCACGAGTAGTAGTTTGTTTCCCACATACCTGCTGGCTAGCCAGATAGACCATCCTATATCCACCACCAGAGAAGACGTCTAACCGGGGACCGATTTCACCACACGGAAGCATAAAAAATGCCTACCCGCAAATCAGTTATCAAACAACAGAGTGCCGATTCAACGATATGCTCATGAAACGACGCACCGTGGCTTCGTTTGAAACAACAAAAAAATCAAGATTCCAGTAGTGAATCGTCTGAACTACCATCAACACCTACCAGTAAGGATAGCAATCAAACAAACGCTTCAAATTCTAAACCTAAACGTCGCACGAGTCTATACAAAACATATCAAGCCCAAAACGATCGACATTTGAAGCCACCACAGAGTCAACTACTGGTAATGCTACTACAACCGCAACAGCTGAGTCAACGCGTTAATCAGAAACTACATTCACAGCAGCCAAAAAAATGCAAGCCCAAATTAAATTTCCAAAAGTCGAACCTACTTCCACCTCAATCAAAGGGGAACGATCAAATTCCATTCAATCTTAAACTGAGGTGGAAGGACTTCCAGATGCAAAAAAGGATTCAAATTGAGAAATTCAAAGAAAATGAACCCTTTACAACACGCTGGAAATGACATCAAAACAAACCTTTAACTTCCGAATAGCCCCTTATTGACGTTCGTAGAATTCACCTTTACCCCACACGGATGATCGAGTCGGCGAAATTGTCGTTGAGGTGAAAGTCAGTTGCATCATGCGGAAAATGAAGCGACATATTAGTGGAAATTCAAAACAATTGAGTGGGACAAGAAACAATACGGGGGTTTCAACTTGGGAAGGTGGTTGACCGACGAAGTCTCAGAAAAAGGAGCCGCTAGCTGGAGGGAAGATACGCTAGAAATTTTAGCGCGCATTGGTTTCTTCTATTCATTCTGGATTTTTTTCTCGAGACGAGCGGAGGTGGAAGCAAAACGTTCAACGTAAAGTCAAATCGTGTCACGGAAGTTAATCACACCCTGGTGATTGTTTTTTCTTCTTCTGACGCCTGCTGCAAAAGGGCCTTATCAAGTAGGGTTTATTTTGGGTAAGCCAACTAAGTTATTAATTCCCAAACGAATTTGATTTGTAAATGGAAATGAATTTGATGTGCAAAAAAAATAATAATTTTAAGAGAAACGTATTTGATTTGTAAAAGAAAATAATTTAAAGGGAAACAAAATTGAATTGTAAAAGAAAATAATTTAAAGTGAAATGAATTTGATTAGTAAAAGGAAATAATTCAAAGCAAGATAAGTTTGATTTGTAAAAGAATACCACTCAAAGTAAAATAAGGTTGATATTTAATTGAAACAATGTGTGGTGTAGTTAATTGATTTAGATCACGAAGTAATAACAACAATTGCAAAGTTAAAGCAAACGGGTTGTGTTTGGTTTCCCTTTCGTTTTTCAGCTGATCGCTCTTTCGATTTATCCGGCAGGTTTCTCTTGCGTTATGTAATTGGCTTAGATAGTGTGGCAAGTGCTGGCCAACTGAGAAGAGACCGGAGGAATTCTGGAGATAGGAAGAAGGTTTCTTTTGTTTTCAATTTCCTTTCGATTTTTTCAGGGAGTTTCACATTACGAGAAAGAGATAATCGTTTCATGAGCGTTCCACGTCTTCTTGGGAGTTGTTTATTTTTTGGTATAGACGAGGTCGAAGACTCCGGCGAGTCGCAAACTCACTCGGCGGCTCTTGAGGCTCTCAAGGTGAGTGAGTGGCTCCTGTGACTCGTCCTCCAGGGAGTTAAATAGGACCAAACAGCCCCACCGGAGTATATCCTTTGTTAGGGGGTAACTATAAAATGTGCTCGAAAAACTAATGAACGGTGATTATGCATCTAAATTCGCCGCCATCTTATTTTCAGTTTTTTAACCTCATCTTGCGAGCAATCATGAGGTTATATCCATATTATAAAATATTGCTCAAATTTTCCACAAACTCCTACATATTTGCTATATTATTATTATTAAATGAAATTATTTTACAGAGATTAGTTTCCAATTTGAAAAAAGTAAAGAAAAATAGAATCCGTAGATATATGATGGTACAATTACGAATAAATCAATCAAATTTCAATGTTAATTCTCGAGGGGTAGTCTCTGCAGCTTACGATTGAAGGAAGCAAACTAATCCAAGTAGGGGCCTAACTGGAGACAATGGTGCTTTTTCACCATGCGAACTAATGGTGAGTGACTATAAATGATGCTTCGGTTGAACGGTATTACAAAATACTGCGAGGATCTGGTACGCAAAGGGGGAGCTTGTTTATACCGCTCACCAGGGTGGAGAAATTGCCTTCTTAACTGGAGTCATGGTAGTCCTGAGAAATTAAGACTATCATCATACGGGCAATATAGGACCTTGTACATGTAGAAAAGAGTGCAGGTAAAGCTACGGTGAACAGATTCAACTATGCTTGCGAGATCCTTTTGATGAGGCAACCAGATCTAACATGCATACTCAAGGATTGCACATTTATGAGAATAATGCCAAATAAGGCCCCCAACTCGAGAGGTTCCCTTGAAGCTCAAATGGGGATCAAATGTGACACATAAGTCCTTAAAATGATTAACTGATGCAAGACGAGAGTTATGATCAGATTTAAGAACGTTATGGGGTTATTTTTAGTGAAAAAGTTCATTGGAACACATTTGGACGTGTTAAGCGAAAGACGACTTCTTTCGCACCAAGAAAATAGGCAATTTATATCATCCTGAAGAGTTTTGCAGTCCTGAGTTGAGTTTATCACTCTAAATATTTTTAGATCATATGCATATTACTAAAGTGTAGGACACAAAATTAGTCGGGAGGTCGTTTATGATGAGATTGAATAGGAGAGGACATAAAATTGATCCCTGAGGTACCCAAAGGTAAGAGAAACGTGGTACGATACGATGCAGATAATTGTACAAGAACGTCGAATAAAAAAAATCAAACAGCGATAGTAATATTCCCTGAATACTAAACTGGTGGAGCTTGGCGAGGAGGATAATCTGATCTACTATATTGAACTCCTTAGCGAAAACTGGTTAAATCACATCGTTTAGCCTTTTAAGTCAAGGGTGTGGGTAACCGTGTTGTTTTACGTTAAGGTTAAACCGCAATGTATTATAGGGATTGCGGTGGACGATACGATCAAGGATTTTATCAAAGCATGATACGAGTTAAATGAGTCGACAATCGGATGCAATCAAGCGGTCACCTGCTTTATAGATAGGTTATACATTGGTGCGATTTGAGAAACAAGTTTGGAAACCCATTGGGACCAACTGCATCGTTGGAGTACAAAGACTGAATCACCTCAGCCACTTCACTAGTAAAGTGTGGGAAGGTTGATAGGATTGACATATTGTCGTGGAAGTAGAAGACTTATTAATGGAGGGAAAACAGTCAGCAAACAGATTGCTTTCCACGTTGGGCTTTTGGTCGCCATCAAGCGCGTCCTCAGGTGGCAAATGAAGGGTGCCCTAACCAGCTAACTGGTGGTTATGTGAGAGATAAAATTCCACTTGTTGGCCAAAACCAACTAAGTCGAAGCGTTGACAATGCTCCACTTAGTATTGACTTGTCATGGAACCAAGACAACAGCCTCGGATCGGATGTATGGCAATGACTATTGCAACGTACATAGAACTATTGTTTTGGAACATGGAATGTTAGACCGCCGAACAGACCATGTGAACGGTGACAACTTCTGGATGTTATAAAGAAATATAGAATCAACATCTTCACAGTCCAAGAAACCAGATGGCATGGTGATGACATATTTGACATGCAAACACACACCGTGTTTAAATGCAAAAAACTGCAAGGAAGCCATGAGTTTGGAGTGGCTTTCATTGCTGATAGCACAATAATACTAGTTATCACTGACTTCGCAATTCGCAATTCATGTCAAGGCCCAATTCCTTGATACATGGCTGGTCAGCTGTTACGTTGCCACAGAAGACAAGGAAGAGGCAATCAACGATGAATTTTACAGCAGGTTGGAGCGATATGTTCTAGGTGACTTCAATGTAAAGATTGGTCGAGAAACAGCACACAGAGGAACAACCGGATGGCACATCTAACCAGATTGACCATTTTCTCATACAAAAAGTGCGCCACCAGCATTCGCGACTCGCGATAGTTTTGCGGCACCATCAGTGATTCTGACCACTACCTTATAAGGGTCAAGCTCCGATGCCGAATCTCCAAGAGCTGTAAATAAGGAGCATCAATTTCTTCGCGGTACCATATACACAGGCTAAATGATAGCTCAGTAACGTCCACATATATGTCAGTGCTGGAAAATCGCATCAACATATCCCCGCAGGCGGAAGACAGTAATGATGACATCAAAACCATGTGGAAGACAGTAAGAGTTGAGGTACTAGAAGCAGCTTAAGGAAATGTAGGAACGAATAGTATGACAAAAATGCAAATAAAGCGATTCAAAAACCGCACAAGGTGCCCAAAGAATTCATCGTAAGACTAACACGGGCCAAAGGAGAACAATATAAAAGCCTCCGACGTCAAGCTAAAAAAATGTGCTGAAGAAAGAAACGACTGATCATCAACACCACGATCCAACAAATAAATGAAAACATGACTCTACATGAAGTCAAATTGGCGTATGCCTCTATTGACAACTAAGTGACGGCTTCAGTCTACAAACAAGTCTTTGCAAAAGTGCAAAAGGAACAATCATAAGCAACCCAGTTAGATGACGGCAATATTTTCAGAAGTTATTCACAGCTTACCCAACAAGTACTGAAGCTGCGAACATTTCACAAGCACAGCAAGAGGTCATGGTCTCACCACCAATCAGAGAAGAAGTTTAAGCAACAGGACGGGCCCTTGAAAAAAATACGCTGCTGGAATAGATGGAATACCAGTAGAACTGCCCTAGAGTAGAAATACCCATCTAAATAACCTTCTTCATCGACTAATATGTAGAATATGGTTAAAGGAGCAGTTACCAGAGGACTGGCGAAAAAGTATCATATGTCCTGTACACAAAAATGGGAACAACTTAAGGTGTAAAAATTATAGCGGCATCGCTTTACTGTGCACGGCTTATAAAGTGCTCTCCAAAATCATAGAAAGGATATTAAAGCAGTGCTATGAAAGTATTCTAGAAGAATATCAGGAATGCTTTCAAAGCGGACGGTCTACAATAGACCGAATATTCTCAGTACAGCAGGTGCCTGAGAAGTGCTGGGAACATAACATTGACGTGCACTAACTCTTTGTAGACTGCAAGCAACCATATGACAGTGTCGACAGAAATGCGCTGTACAAAATAATGCTTGACTTTGGCATCCCAACAAAATTAGTCCTCATGGTCAAGGGCACGATGCAAAAGACAGTGTCTCAGAGCAAGTTAAACAAGAAACTGATTGACAGCATTCTAACTGAATCAGGCTTAGAACAAGAGGACGGCCTTGCCCCAATGCTCTTTAATATTACATTGAAACACGTCATCAGGAAGACATCAAATAAAACCTTGAATACATTAATGTTTAAGTCCACACAATTAGTAGCATATATTGATGACGTCGATATTATGGTGTGTTCAATCTCAGAAGGCAAATGGGCATTTAGGAGCGTAAAATCTGAAGCAAACTGAATTAGCCTACGAGTTAATGAAACTAAAACTAAATTCATAACCCAAAAGAAAACTTAAGTTCGACAAAACCTGACTGTATGTGACTACAACCTTGAAAGTGTGGATAACTTTATTTAGCTTGGCCTGATAGGTACTTAACTCACAAAAGAAAATCGAAAATTTTGGAAAAGTGTGTGTTTATTTCGCAACATGATGTCACCTTAGCTCAATACACTTGACTGGTCTGAAAAATACGTTTTTGCGAGGCCTGCAAAGTAGGCCTGCGTGGTGGCGATGACCTTATCATTTGGCTCAAAGTTGTGTCTGGTGAGTGACTTTTTTAAGTTTGGGTACAAAAAAAAGCCAACCGGGCCAAATTTGGAAAATACTGTGAATGAGGTAGCAGTTCGTCGTCGAATCCGACCGTTTTGGCTGTGGTGACGGCGGAAGTGTGAGTCAGCGCGTTATCGTAGTGGAAGAGCACTTTTTCGTTGCCAAATGGGACCTTTTTCTGCAATTCTACATCAAGTTGGCCCAATAATTTGGCATAGTAGAGCCCTGTGACTATTTAGGCCTTCTCGAGGTAGTCGATGCAGATTACACCATGCGATTCCCAGAAAACAATAATTATCACCTTCCCGGATGATAGTCTTTACATTCGCCGGATGAAATTCACTATTTTGACTGCTCCTTGGTCTTTGGTGTGTACCAATGGAGCCATGTTTCGACAATAATTACAAAACAACGCAAACACTGCTCTGAAGTGGTCGCATGGTTGTATTTGTTGTCCGTAATAACCTAACGTAGCACAAATTGGCCCGGCAGCTTTCTCATGCCCAAAATTTGATGGTGGATATGACCTACATGATTTTTTGAGATGCTTACTATCTCAGCTATCTCATGCACCTTTAATAAGTTGTCTGTGAATAAAAGCTCATGAATTTTAATCACGTTATCCTCCATGGTAGCTGTTTTTTGGGGGATCTGGGCGTTGCACATCAAAAACCGACGTGCGACCAAGTAGAAATTCGTTAAACTAATTTTTAACGGGTGCCATTGCAGGAACGGAGTGACCATACACACCATCCAAGCGTTCTTTGTTTTCACTGCACGATTTCCCTTCCAAAAATCAGAATTAAATCACCGGCCGATATTACTCTTTCACCATTTTTCTAAAATCCGTGAACACGCCCGCTTGCACACACGCCTGAAATTTTGACAGTAGTCGTCTACGAGAATTAACCATACGATAGCGAGTCTCCTTTGTAATAGTGGCGCCATCGGGCGGTGAGGCTAAGTACTTATTGGACCACACTCGTATACAGTATTGCATTGTTATTCATTTCTGAGCGACTATATTTTCAAAATTTCACCCGAGCTGACACGAAAGAGAGTTAATAAGAGTATGTTAAAAAAAAATGTGTATCCACCACTTTCGTGCATGGGTATCTTGGAACTGACCCTGGGGCAAATAATTTCAGTATATCTTTATGAGTCGGATTGCGAAAAATACCCCGAAAGTTAAAATTCTATAAACGTACTTATTAATGGGATTATTAGTGAATTATCTTCTTTTTTCCGTAAAAATAGATTAAGGGCCTGAAATGAAGCATAGTTTAATATTCAGATTTTTTAAATTGAAATTGAATGCTTCCTAAAAATTTGATCATAATGCAGCTTTAGAAGCAAAAAAAAACGACAATCGATAGAAAATTTGAAAGTTACAACAGCAACAACATGTGGTTAATAATATGTAGATTTTAAGATAATTTAATCTGTTTCCAAATCAATTATGTCTAGGCCTGAACCATGTTTTTGATATTCCGAATTTGTTTACAAAAACCCTTTATCAAAAATATTTACCTATTAATTCAAATTGTATTGTTTTGAAAATTTATCAACATATGATTTCCACTAAAGTTTTGTGTAATTAAAAATTATAAATTTGAAACTTGTATGTAACTCGATCGAAGGAGTTTATTCATTTCGCTGAGTGGTATTGCGAATAGCATCAAACAAACCAAATGAAAATTATCCTTCTAACCATCAAGTTAAGGTGAACGCCTTCAATAACACTCTCATAATTCACCCTTAAACATTGCAGACAGAAAATCCTTGATAGGTCATATTAACTAAAGTGCACTCTAGTTTTACTTTACCTGTCTGAACTGATTCTCACACCCACCAAGCCATTGTAGAGTAATCTTGATCTCGTTTAGGTGAATGAAACAAGGATATAATATGTTTAAAGGATTCCAACAAAAGCCGCTGGAGCGTATCATGAATTACATCAAACGTTACGATAAGGGTTGCATGGAATGATGGAAGTCGACATACAACCCAAGAGCCAACAGCCAACTTATGGTATAAGGTGGGCTTGGAAGATTTGTTTCGCTTCACTTCCTTCCTTCCTTCTTTACGGCCAAGTTTTACATAGGACAGGTTTACGTGACCAAACTATCCATTTTCATGGTGTTGTACAACATTAGAACAACATCAAAGTGAAGAGGGAATGAGAAATTTTAATGGTGGCGAAATGGATAGACGTGTAAGGAAACCTAGAAAACTCTTCATGCCTTTCAAGAATGGGATGTTATAGCTTTTTGAATGAAAGATAGGGCGGGGCAATAACTTTTCATGATAAAATCGTCTCAACGAGAGTTCTTGGATATTACTTGAGTTTTTGGGGAATATCTTCTGAATGGAAATATTAATTTGATGACCGAAAAAAATCCGGATCGCTGCATAATATGCATAGAATACTGATTTAATTCAATGTGATATTTCTGGTATTATAAAAAATATTAAAAAAACGATTGGAACTTTCTCCTCGAATATCGTAAAAGTTTTTGGGTAGCTCATAATGAATAACCTTCATTTGTTACGTTGCGATTTCTCCAGGAATTGTGGTTGACCTCACAACCAATAGTGCATGGGTAGTCCTGAAAATGGTAACTACTTGTACCCTGTTGAATTCATCCGTTTGGCCCACTGAATAATCAATCCAGTTTCCAGCAGGCTGTCTGATTTTGTGAAGGACTCTGTCGATGACGAAAAGCCATAGTTTCCTTTTCAGCAATTCATTTTATTAAATTAATCCGTATTATCATTGAAATGATTCTTTGAAGTTTTTACAACCTCTACTAAAGTCTAACTTCAAGAAAAGCACACATCAAATGCTCTTCGTTTATGGTACACATTTTTTTTTTTCAATTTGGTGTATGTAAATATCATTCTATCATCGAAAAAAACGTTGAAAATTTTTAAATATTATTTGTAAAGCACATACAAATAAAATTATTATTCAAAGCAAATACAAATAAAAGTTTAAACTATATCTTGGTTAACAAGTCCGGACATCCTTAGTCTACTCCGTGATGGCTACTGGCAGGCTAGCCAGTTCGGAGAGGGATTCCGACTACAGATCTTCCGCGAGCAGACTAAGTCCGCATACAAATTCAAACGTGTCAAAACAACATCCAAAAACGCGATTTTACTTTACTTAACCTCAACTTCACTTTTTTTCGACCGTACCTCCAGTTCAAAAGCGAAAAATCAGAAAAAGAGAAAATAAATTAAAATCACGTGCGCTCGATAATTCACCGACGCAGCGCCAGAAATAAACTAAACGAATCCATAGCCGAATCCAATCCAACGAGGAACAACCTTTTCTTCAAATGAAAAAACTGAAAAATAACATTAAAGAATTAAATACGAATGCCAGTTCTTTAATTTATAAGACGGCAGCTACACACAAACCTGTGCATATGTTGGTTGGGTGATAGAAAACTATACAACCCCTCAAATCGAGCTCCACTCAAATGTCATGTCTTCATCATCAGACAAAACGCTTGCCGATTTTAAGTCGAGGATACGACTGTCGAATTACAAGATTCCTCTTGAACTACTACGGCCTATTCACAATAGTGGGGCGGTAATTGAAAGAACGACCGATACCAACACGTCTGAACTATACAGATTAAGCCAGGATACCATGCAGAACGAGTATGACATAACCGATTCAAAGATGCGTCAGCATAGACAAATGAGAAGCTGCGAAATGAAATACAGGCACTAAACCGTGACGTTGGAAATAGAGAAAAAATGGAATTCATTTGTACCACAGAGACAAAAAACGGGAAATAAAGACTTTAAAATTACGAGATGCTTAAAGTGCCGAAAAAGAACCATGAGACGTTGAAATGGGAAGGAGAAGAAATCTGAACGAAATGTGGAGGGAAGCATGAGCTCAAGAAATGCAAAAGCAACCATGAGAACTGTAACAAGCAGACTCGTGGAGTGCGCAGAGTATCAAAAAAAGATTGGAGGAGTACTGTCTACAATTTTGATGATGATTGTTAATCACACAACCCAATCAAGCGACAAATTAATTATCTCCTATACCAATACAAGAAGCCTACGACACAAGTTGAGTGATATTCAAATTTATCAGCAGCAAAGTATGGATCTACCCTGAAGAAGCAAAATATTACAATATTCCGGTATATAGTGCCAGCAATTTGTATACAGAAAAACAATTGATTTTGTGACAAAGAGAGTAACATATGACATAGATAACATAATAACAATTCAAATAACCTGCACAGGTAAAACACTGAATATCGGTACTTACTATATTCTCAATCGTCTCAATGTGTATGATTTCTGTACAGTAATAGATGCAATATACTCTGCTGAAAAAAAAAAATCTGATCACAGTTACTGACACGAACATAGACGTGTTTGCAGTATCTCCAGAATTGAGGATGTACAAGGCTACCCTGGAAATAAACGCTTAGTGAATTAGTTAGATAAATTGTCCCTGATGGACTGCAGCGATGGTCTGCTGCCTCGGCGGAAGATGATGGAAGTATCCACTGAGATTTGGCCTGATCTAAGGATGCGTGAATGCGCTGGTAGGCTAGCATTGGGGTGTTGTCGAGCAGGTTCTTTTCCCCAGCACAAGACCCACTGCAAAAACATTATCTCGCATCCACGAATTTCGAAAAAAAAGGTTCAAATAGGTATTGAATGAAGTCGAGAACGAGATAACCGACTAGGGGTCAAGAGAATTGTTGCTTCAGAGGACACTGACTATTCTTATGGCCTACAGATAAGAATGGGACATCCAGGTGAAAGCAGTGCCCTCCCAATCGGATTAAGATCCAAAAGCAGACGTGGCCATATATCTCGCACTTGAGTGAAAAACTCATACAAACATAATTTGCATGAATTCTTCCATCAAATGAGAAACATAGGGTCATCCATTTTATGCTTGGGAAAGTAAAGCTGAAGAAAATACATAAAATATTCAGATGGTAACAAAATTTTTTCAACATAAAGATTCAACCTTGCCATTTTACTTGAAATACAACATCATTTAAATGTCCTCCACGGGACCTCTTACAGGCCTCAATCCTTTTGAAGTAATTTTCAATGACTTTTCGGCACATTTCCGGCAATATCTCGGCCATAACTTCACGAATATTGGTTTTCAACTGCTCAAGATATTGAGGATTGTTCGCGTAAGCACGATCTTTCGCATAGCCCCATAAAAAGAAATGCAAAGGTGTTAGACCGCAGGATCTTGCGGGCCAATTGAAATCACTCAGTCTCGAAATTACGTGTCCTGGAAATTTCTCTTGCAAAAGTGCTCGATTAGCCTGTGTTGTGTGGCTTGTGGCTCCGTCCTGTTGAAACCACATGTTTTCCAGATCATAATCTTCCATTTCTCTCCAAAAATATTCGGTTAACATCCGTCCATAGCGGTCAGAATTGACTGTAATGGCTCTTCCTTGATCGTTTTCAAAAAATATGGGCCAATAACACCACCAGACCATACTGCACACCAAACTGTCACTTTTTCCGGATGCAAACGCCTTTCTGCGATCACCTGAGGATTTTGAGAGTCCCTTATGTTCTCTTTATTTACATAACCACTGAGCGAAAAATGAGCCTCATCACTAAATTTTTTTCGAAAAATCGTTATCTTTGGCTTGTTGTTCAATCACCCAATTCGTATACATTCTGCGTTGTGTATGGTCTTGAGGCTTAAGTTCTTGATTGAGTTGGGTTTTGTACGGATGGAGATGCAAATCCAAATGCAAAATCCGCCACAATGAGCCGTAAGACAAGCTCAAATGTTGAGAACGTCGAGGAATCTACAAATTTGGGTCTTCCTCCACACTTTGAGCAGCGACAGCGATATTTTCAGCAGAACGAATATTGCGATGATGCACAGGCCTTGCAATATCAATGACCAATCCAGTATATTGCTGTTTAGGTCAATTATGTCGACCGTAATTGGCTCGTAAGGCCCTAAATGTTGATACAGCAGAATCACCATTTTTATAATAAAATTTAATAATTTTCTTTTCTTGATTCTAATTATCCTAGTCGCCACTATTCTGAAATTTTCTTAGCGTTCTCTCTTCGTCCTGGTTTTTCTACCAACGTAATCTTTGTATGCCTAATTCTTTTTGTCTAAGGCATTCTGGCAATCATCATCAAACCAATCATTTCTCTTGTGACGGGCTTGATGTCCGATCATCTGATTTGCGACGATGTTAATCGCCACTTTCACTTCCATCCAGAGTTCGTTGCTTGTTTTCAGCGATGCGTGTGATAAGATGGAAGCCAGCTGATCTGAGTTGCAATTGGCTCCAGGGTATGTACGGACGTCAAGTATGCTCGAGGCCCAACGTTGTTGGATCAGAATATGGTCGATTTGGTTTTGTGTGTTGCCATCCGGTGATACTCAGGTCATTTTATGAATGCGCGAATGTGGGAAGCAAGTTGAACGTGTGACTAGATTTCTTCTACACGAAAAGTCAATCAGGCACTGGCCGTTGACATTTGCTTCATCTTGTAGACTTTATCACTGCCAACCTTAGCATTGGAATCACCCATATTATTTTTGTGTCGTTTGGAGGCGATGAGATGATTAATTTTTCCAGGTGATTGTAGAGCATTTCCTTCATTTCTTGGTCTTTTTCTTCAGTCGGGACGTGTATGTTCAACAGCTAAATTTTTAAGAATTTCGCTTTTATACGGATTGCACATATTCGTTCATTAACTGCCTTGAAATCAATAATGTGCGTTTCAGTTCCCCATCCACAATGAAGCACTCCAAATTTTCATTTTGTAGTATTGTGTGCGATCTGATGTCTTAAATATCAATTCTAGTTCAGTTGGTTTCCTGAATTGCCAGTATTTTTAATTATGTTGACTTGCCCATTGTAAAACGTTCTTAACAGTGCCAGGGCAACTGAATGATCTGGCATTCCAAGATAAAATATCATATTCAATTTTCCTTGCCGTGAGTCTAATCCATTCCGAGGCTCTGTTGCAGGTTACGAAACAATGAGGGTTTTGTGGGGACACGGAGCTATCTCGACACTCAAACTCCATTCCAGGGGCATAGTTATTACTTCGATTCCATTATCAGGTGCGGAAAATTCGCTTTCACCCTCTTAAGTTCCCACAAAGGAGGTATAAGTAGGATTTGGTAGCAGATCTGTAGGTGTATTTGCAGTTATTAGCATTTCTACTCACTTAATGTCCCATTACTGTGGAATCATCAAATTTACCTTCGTCTTCTTTGGAGCACTACAGCTCCTCTTGGGCCTTTGCTTTCCGCAAATAGCGCCTCCAAATGTCTCGGTCTATTGATCGCGTCCTCCAATTTCGAAATTCGAGCAGCAATGAATTGTCTTCGTCGACCGAGTCAGGCCAGCGTTTCCTCAATTTCCCCACTGGTCTTCAGCCTTCAGTTCTCGCAATGAATACCTTTTTGATTATCGGTTGTTCGTCTATACGATTCATGTGTCCAGCCCATTGCAGCTTCCGCAGTCTTAGAATCCAAATTGACCTAGGCACTTTTATTTTCTTCCGATTTTCATGAAAATTAAAGGAATAGTGTTCAATTTGAATATATTCAATCGGCCGAGCATTCAAAAAAATTATTTAACCTGGATCAAAATGGCGGTTGCAACGTGCCTATAAGGAAGCCATACATCTTTTGCGTAAATTTTAGCGATTTCTTACGCAAGTATTGGATGAATAATTCAAGTCACCAATTCGTGCTATTAGAAAACTTGTTTCGAAACGTACGGTGGTTACAAAGACCTTCTGGTTAGAGCACTCTACTACTTACTCAACTTGTCACAAAAGACTACTTATCGCGTTTTAGTTACAGCCCAAAAAATCATGTTAGACTGTAACTGCTGTAGTTTCGGAGAAAACTGGCGTGCCAAATAGGCGGACAAACCAAACCTATTACAATAGGGTTTGATAAATAGTATGAAATTCTAAGGATGTATACAGGCCCTGTATAATAAGTAACCGGACTGACCTCAGGAAATTTTTTATTGGCAAAATATGTACAATTTTTCTTTAAAAAATCTTCAAAGTAGTCCCCATTGGAGTCGATAACACGCTGATACCGGATTTTCTAATCCCCGAACGCTCCCTGGAAGTCGGCAACCTCGATGCTGTCTAGAGCCCTCGTCGTAGCGCGTTGAACGTTTTCCAGAGTCCCGAACCGCGTCCCCTTAAGGTGTCTCTTGATCTTGGGGAGCAGAAAGAAGTCCGCTGGTGCCAAACCCGGGCTGTAAGGAGGCTGTGGTAACGTTGCCGTCGACTGTTTGACCAACTGCTCGGAGACGAGCAAGCAGGTGTGTGACGGAGCATTGTCGTGATGAAGGATTCACGAATCGGCAATCTCCGGACGGACTCGATGAACACTGGCGGTTAGTCGACGGAGCACCTCTCTGTAGTACTGGCCGTTTACTCTTTGTGAACAATGCCTTTGACGTCAAAGAAAGCAATGTGCATCGACTTCACCTTCGATTTGCTCATGCGCACTTTTTTCGGTGGTGGTGAAGCCAGTGTGTGCCACTCCGAACAGTCGAGGGCAACGTTGCCACAGCCTCTTTACAGCCCGGATATGGCACCAGCGGACTTCTTTCTGTTCCCCAAGATCAAGAGACACCCTAAGGGGACGCGGTTCGGGACTCTGGAAAACGTTCAACGCGCTACGACGAGGGCTCTAGACAGCATCGAGGTTGCCGACTTCCAGGGAGCGTTCGGCGATTGGAAAATCCGATATCAGCGTGTTATCGACTCCAATGGGGACTACTTTGAAGATTTCTAAAGAAAAATTGTACATTTTTTGCCAATAAGAAATTTCCTGAGTAGTTTAAATCCAATGTCCGCTTTCTATCGGTTCAGGTACTACAGTTTTGATAGGATCATCTTAAAAGGTTCAAGCAATTTAGCTAAAATGTATAACTAGGATGTCTCTAAGAAAGTAATCAGTCAATCATATAAGCAAGAGTCCAATAAAATATAGGCCGTTGAAAATAGAAATTAATTTTTATCGAGCTAGTTATTAAATTTATACGTCATTGAAGTAATTTTTGAGTTTATTCATTGAATTTTATGGCCTTAATATTGTCGCGTATTATGGTTCGTGGCCAATAATTTTAATGTTCCGGAAAAGTGAAAACGCAATGTCTTTTAAATTAAATTAAAAGAGTTTAGTAAATTACTTAAAAATGCACAATCACTTATTTGGTCTATTTCACAATTTTAATTTTCACTATTAAAATCTAGCTTGCACTTGTCCTAAAAATTCCTATCGCAGTTGTCTTCTAAAATCACGTCACAATCAACGAAAATCATTTTTCTATTACTCGAACAATATCGCTTTCCACACACTATCGCAGTCGAATGAAATGATCTCCCCATTCATTCAGCTCGCCTTTATATAGGGTCTCTACGTATTCATTCCATTTCTCGTACATTGGCGAATGTTCTGCCGAGAGGTATCTGGTATATTCGAGCAGTTTAATGAATGGGGTGACGTCACTTTTAGATGTTAATCATGCTTGGTGGGTTCTCGTTGTTTCGAGTAAATTCATTTTGTTGATGTTTTTAATGGTTGTGAAAACAATAGCGACAGTAGCTTGCAGAATTATTTGTACATGTAACAATATAAAACTTTTATAAAAGGAATCGAACCCCTTCCTTTGTTTTGCATTAATTTTAGCGAAAGTCATAGATCGTCATCTATCCGAGGGAAAACAAGGCACTGAACGATTTCATGGTCTTTTAGAGGACTGTGAAATAATTTACCCAAACGTCGTTGATTTTAATTAATCCCATGGCTCATATGTAAAATGTACTCCCACATCAGCACTGTTGTTCATATAATATCCAATAACCAATTAATAACGGCTGCGTCACCTCTATCTCATCGCCAATCCTGTTTAATTCAAATATACCAAATTTATGCATATATCAGTCCAATCCTTAAAATATGCACGAAACTCTCACATTTTATACTTCCTTCCCGCTTGAAAGTAAAACACATTTGCCTAAAATTCATACTAGTAGCTCGTTAATAACGAAGGGGTTGGCCACCAATGAATTTAATTAAATTCAACAATTAACGTAGTTGAACATGATAAATAGATGTAACATGGTGTTTTGTGCAATATCATGCCTCATCCTTGCAAATTTCCAACATCGCTCGGGCGCTAGAGACAAATTATAGCCTCAAAGTTATTCTACCCCCTCGGTACGCCTTAGTGGCTCGTGTAGGCTTTTTCGTGGTATTTCGCAAACATTCAACCAGATAAGTCAACTTTGTGTATCCCAACATATTAACATACACGTGAAATATATATAAATGCATATGCATATGATTGTTTGCAACGTTTGCCGTTGATTGTGCAAGGACATCGATGCAACTATTAATTGAGATCCTTTTGGGGCGCTCGTGTGGAAAGGACACATTATAAATTCCAGTTAAATTTGTTACAATGGTTTCGGTTTGCATGTTTGTTTAGTTTGTTCATGAATTTGTTCAGGACTTCGTTGCTGAGGTGGTTCTAGTTCTAAGTTGAAAGAAAGGGAAGGAAACAGTTTGTGAATTGTCGCGTAATTTGCTGGAATCGGAAAGCCTTGAACTAATTTTTAGCTCATTCATGAACAGTAGAAGGGAATTTTTTAGGAATATTTCCAGGACAATATTGAGAAATAAACCTAGCCACGTTTATTAACTTGTCCACATAGTCGAGTGAATGAAGGATTTCACCCCTGAATTCTTCGAACCTATATCGATTTGCATGAAAATTGGCGAGCAGTTAGACGGTGTCTCAAATATAATAAGTGACACAGCGCCGATTTGTGCTTTTCTCCGGGAGGTGAATGCCACTCGTTCTCGGCTGTGGAAATTTTTTATCAAAAATAACCCCAAAAATTGATGGAAAGATAAATTTTAAGTATATTTTATTCCATACAGTTTTTTTGATAAGATTACAGTCAAGTAACAGTTGGTAATGTTGGTTTTTCGTGAAAAAATGCATGTTTTAAAACGTTTTTCCACAAATAACTCCAAAACTATGCGTTTCTTGAAAAACATTGCCCCAACGAAAGTTAAAGCTAATAAAAAAATAGATTGGTTCTTAAATGAATGTTGTAAATTGTATCTAATGCGACTTATACGTAATAAATTGGACATTTTTTGGTGAATTCTCGAATTCAAGTATTCGAGGCTAAATAGAGGGAAACTGATATATTTTTCTAAAAAGTCAAAGTGCTTAAAAAGACTATTCAGACGGATTTCAGGTGGAGTCTAGAGCATTAAAACTGAGTTAGTTATGATAAAAATAAGATGGGACTCTCGAATTTTTTAAAGAAAAAGTGAGAAATAAAATCCACGCCATTTCCACAAAACATAAAATTAAAAAATGTCTGCATAATTTACTTCACTTCATTATAAATTATGAGCTTAAAAAGTTTGACAGGTTTCGAATGCTTATTTTTGAAAAAAGTAGGATTTAAGGAAACCCAGTATTCCCCTTCACGCGTAGTAGAATTTTTTTAGTGTTAGTAAAAATTTTTTTTAGTGTTAGTAAAACATGTTTTTTAGTGTTAGTAAAACAAATATTGATGCATCAGTGCCGTAAGGAATAAATTATTTTGAGTAGGGGCAAAATTATTTAGATTTAAAATTATCGTGAAGAATACTAAGGAGAAATTAATCTCTTGATTTGTTATATATAACCAATATATATATATTTATATATATATATATATATATATATATATATATATATATATATATATGTATATATATATATATATATATATATATATATATATGTATATATATATATATATATATATATATATATATATATAGATATATATATATATATATATATATATATATATATATATATATATATATATATATATATATATATATATATATATATATATATATATATAAATATATATATATATATTTTTATACATATATATATATATATATATATATATATATATATGTATATATATATATACATAGATATATATATATATATATATATATATATATATACATATATATATGTATATATATATATATATATATATATATATATATATATATATATATATATATATATATATATATATATAGGACAATCTCGATTTAACAAATCGGAGGGGAACAAGAAAATATTCGTTAGATCAAGTAATTCGTTGAACTGAGGTTTGTAATGTTGAGGTTAGGTTGGTCTAAAATTCGTTATAACGAAGTAAAAGAATAGATTTATTCACCTCAACATTACGTACTTATCTTGTTACAGAGAACAACTTCTACTAATAAATGATAACACATTTTTATCAAATTACTAAATATATGTATTTTTATGTATTTAAAAACAATTATGTAGGTAATAAAATTTTTTCTTACATTAATAATCAAAATTAAATGCAGTAAAATCCGTAAAAGTAGGTACATATCTGGGTGGGTACATACATTATGTAGGTAATTCAATGTTAATTCTAAAGATTCGCGCAACAAAACTCACGAACTAAAGGTAAAGAATTAACAATGTGGTTATAGTAGCTTAATCTCAATTTTGTTCATCTTGATTAGAAAAAAAAGTCATAAATAGTTGTCTGTTTACTACCGGTAAGAGTTATCACATCCAAAGCGCAATCTAATTTCGTGATGGATTGCACTACATCGTCACTCAAACCTCCCTTTTTGAGAAACACAGATTTTATAATATTTAAAGCATTATAACCATCTTTTATTGTGAAGTTATGCTCATCAATTTCAGCCCCTTCTTCCTCGTCTTCATCCGCTTCTGCATTAGTAACTGGCAACACAGATGTGACGATGTCAGCATCAGTTAGTTCTCCACAGATGGCTAAATCATTATCAAAGGTAACGAAGTCTTCGAACTCAGTCTCTTGAAGGTGTCATTCTTTTTGAACTCTTTGCCAGGTCCTAGCAAGTTCTGGAACTGGTAAATCGTCCTCCCCATCTTCGCATGTTACTTTAAACTCACTTTTCCTGAAGCAGTTTGCAATGGTCTTTTCAGTGACTAGATTCCAAGCTTTGGCGATCATCCACATGGCTTGTAAAACGTCAATTGTAGTTGGTGTTTGACGTTCAACATCAGCAAGAAATCGTCTGACAACTTCCTTCCTGTAATGCATTTTGAAGCTTTGGATGATGCCTTGATCCAGTGGTTGTAGTTTTATAGTGGTATTTGAAGGTAAGTACTTTATTTTTATTTTTTTCAGGTTAGGAATTTCTCCGTGTGCAGTACAATTATCGATGAACATTAGAATTTTCTTATTTTTTTTTTTTCATCTCTTTATCCAGACTTTTAAGCCAATTGCAAAAAGCATCACTGGTCATCCAAGCCTTATGGTTGGACATGTAATCTGTTGGCAGATTATTGACATTTTTAAAACATAGCGGTTTTTGATATTTTCCGATGATGAGTGGCTTAAGTTTGAAAGCCCCAGTACAATTTATTTCCAGCAGTACTGTTAAGCGAAGTTTGCTGCTTTTTCCACCATTACATTCATCACCTTTGAATGATAAGGTTTTGTCAGGTAAACATTTATAGAATAGTCCAGTTTCATCGGCGTTAAAGATGTCTTCGGTGGTTAGCTCTGCCAGTTTGTCTTTCCAATCAAAACATACTTTTTCATTAACACTACCACTTTCACCGCATATTTTTCGAAAAACAATCTCGTTTCGTTTTTTGAAATTTTGAAGCCACCCGTTGCTAGCACGGAACTCTTCATGTCCTAATTCTACTGCAAACGGCTGAGCCTTTTCCTGAAGAATAGAGCCTCCGATTGGGATTTTTTTTTTGTCTCGGCACTAGTTTAACCACATTCTTCTACGTCTTTGAATTCGCATGATTTTAATCTTTTACTGTTTACATTCAAACCACTTTCTTCTGAAAACTTATCTTTAAATTTTAAAATTGTAGCCAATGTACTTGCGGGAATACCGAACTTATTAGCTATGTCTAATTTTTTCGTCATAGGATTTTCGTCAACATAATTAATGATGTTTCGCTTTTCTGCGACCGATAAGGAACACCTTTTACGTTTCTGAGCCATTTTAACTTAAATCTTTAACAATAGTGACGAGCAGAAGTGTTTACATTACTTTCCATCAAACACCAAAGCGTGTCGAAACATGTCGCAACATGAATCACATACTATAAGATTAAGAGTTATATATTGGTTGGAACTTTATATAAAGGTTTTGGGTTGATAAAATTCGTTAATTAGAGGTATGAATACTCTTTCTTAATAGTTAAAAATTCGTTATAAAGAAGTTGTTCGCAAAAAATGTTCGCATTGTAAAGGTATATTTTATATTGACTCTTATGGACAATTCAAGGGGATTACGAAGAATTTGTTAAATCGAGGAAGTCGTTGTATTGAGGTACGTTATGTTAAGGTTGCACTGTATATATATATATATATATATATATATATATATATATATATATATATATTATACATATATGCATATATTTACAATATATATATACATATATGTGTATGTTTATAAATATATATCAACTTGTATAAATATATATATATATATATATATATATATATATATATATATATATATATATATATATATATATATATATATATATATATATATACAGTAGAACTCCAATCATCCGAATCAATTGGGACCGGGCCCTCATTCGGATAACCAAAAATTCGGATAAAAAAGGGTATATTTTAAAGAAAACGAGCTTGTTTTTGGTACTGTTCCATTATAATTAATTACTCTAGTGTACCTACACTGCAAACAACGTGTAGAATATATTATGAACGCTGCAGTACATAAAATGTTTAATGAAAAGTGTTGCATACATACATACATACTTTAATATGTAGTTCTCTTGAAAATATACTGTGGTCTCAGGATTTTATTTTTTGAAAATTTCGTGGAGAGTACGTTTCCTTGACGTAGTAGAACGTTTCTGAGCGGTGAGGTCCCGCAGGTGCTTGTACTGTGTCACATTCCGGTTGCCGCTCCATCCACGTTAAGGCGTTTTCAAAACAAATAAACCCATCTCTGTGGGTGAGAACATTTTCATCCTTGGTTTCTTCCCCGGTTAATCGTTGTCGTTGGTATCATCTTATTGTTCGTTCATGACACTCTCTGCGATTTCATCATCTATCATAATAGGAAATCCTTGGTCATCTTTATCACATTGAAGCCACTCCTCCAAATCATTAACATCGCATTCTGAACAGCCGGTCATTTCCTTGTCAATGTCAACAAATTCTACCGTGGACAGACCGTGTTCCTGTTCATCAACGGCAGCTATTGTTGGTGTTTACTTTGGTTTTCAGCTTCTAGTTGTTCCTTTGTTGATGTGCCGTTTATTCTATTCCAAGCTCGTTTAAGTGAAACTTTTTTCCCCATATTCCAGGAATCAGCAATCACGTAGCAAAAGTCTTTCAAATTAATTCCTGTATATGAATGCAAAACTATTTCTTCGTTGTTCTCTTCAGCCAATAACAATTTTTGGAGCAACTAGCGTCGGTAGTGTTATTTGGTGCACTCAATCACGCCTTGATCTACGGGCTGCAGTAGACTAGTGACATAAGGTGGGAGAAAAAGGCATTTAAACTCGCCATTCTGACTCTCAAGAAGCTCAACTGGCGGATGGGATAGCGCATTGTCGATGATGAGTAGAACCGTTCCCTTTTCCGGTTTCTTTTTTAAATTTTTTTACATCCGGGATGAAGGTTTTATTGTACCATTCGAGAAATATACTCGAATCCATCTATGCACTTTTTTGGTTTATGTAAGTCACTGTCAAGTTGTTAACATTTTTAAAAACTCTTGGCTTCTTTGCCAATCATTAGCAAAGGTAGCCGATGGTTACCTGAAGAGTTAGCACAAACGAGAATATTGACGCGTACCTTACTGACCTTATGCCCTGGAGCACTTCCCTCTTATTTAGATGCCAATGGTTTCCTAGGCAAAGCCTTTTCATTTAAACCAGTTTCATCGGCGTTGTAAATAAGATCCGGATCGTAGTCTTTAGTTTGCTTTTTAAAAGTTTCCAGGAAGCTATTGGCAGCTTCACGATTGGCAGACAGTTTTTCCCCCGCTACATCTAACTCCCAAATGCCATGCCTAGATTTAAAATTTGCTTTGAACTCAACTATTCCCATTTTCTCACTAAATATCAGTGCTCTTTCACATGAAATTCGACCTGAAATCCTTTGTCCAATTGAACGTTGCCGTAGGAACCACGTGAAAGCCACCTTCTCAAACTGTTCATTTTTAGCTTTTTTCACCAACATCCATCTTCACTATCTATTGCACTTACAAATCTTGAAACTTTAGCGCTGTTAGCTTTAATGCCCGATATTGAAGCCGCTCCGATGCCAAATCTCTCTGCAAGTTGTTTTCCAGGCTCGGCTTTATTCAATTGATTGACAATTTCCACTTTATTACTCAGTAAAAGCACAACACGTTTACGTTTTGTACTCATTTCGGACACTAAATCCAGCAGTAGACGCTAAACGCAATGTCAACACGAACGACAGCAGAAAACGCTAAACGTAATGTTAACACGTGCAGCGGTCGAATGCTCGGATACGGAGAGATACTCTGGTGCGTAGGCGCGAGTGAACTTAACCAACAAAGATGAGAGCAGCAAAGCAGATAAGGCAGACTGGTGGGAATGCAGCGAGCGCATCTTCAAGGAACGGTGGATAGTGAACGCGCCGTCGCTATAGTAATAACACAAAGGCATTGCCTCTACACTATTCAGCCGCCTCGCACGCGCTTGCGCTATATTTTTTAATATTTATTTCGCCGAAAATCGATTCGGATAGTTGGAGTTCTACTATGTATATATATATATATATATATATATATATATATATATATATATATATATATATATATATATATATATATATATATAAACATATATATATATATATATATATATATATATATATATATATATATATATATATATATATATATATATATATATTATATATGTATATATATAAATGTACATATATATATATATATATATATATATATATATATATATATATACATATATATATATATATATATATACACATATTTATATATAATATATATATATATATATTTATATATATAATATATACATACATATATATATATATATATATATATATATATATATATATATATATATATATATATGTACATATATCCGCATATGTATATATTTAGTTTAAATTTGAAGCAAAAAAAAAACCGAGATTCCTTTGAGGTTAAATAGGTGTTCTGAAATATATTATTTATGATATTCATTCCGGAGGTTGTAGCGCCTAGAATGACAAAATTAAATGAAAAAAAATTCAAAATATAAAAAATTCCTTGTAAAGAACGCTATTTAGTTTATTGTATAACAAAACTTTCCATAAATATGTATTTCGAAAACAAGTTGTTTTCTTCATCAGTGATATGGGTGTGAAAAACTCAATGAAGAATGGCTGCTATTTATACTCAAAAGGATAAAAAACAAGAGGATTAATTTTTAAATAAGAATAAAAATTCCTAAAGCTTCCTTTTTCGACTATATTTATTTTTATTTTCTGTATATGCGCATTTCGACCGCAACATACGGTCATCCTCAGTACACAAGTGTACTGAGGATGACCGTATGTTGCGGTCGAAATGCGCATATACAGAAAATAAAAATAAATATAGTCGAAAAAGGAAGCTTTTGGAATGTTTATTCTTATTTAAAAATTAATCAACGAATATATAGCCCGGAAAAACAAATATTGAAGAGGATTAAGTTTTTCTCGCCCTTACCGCTGATGAAGAAAACAACTTGTTTTCAAAATACAAGTACTCGTATATGGGAAGTATTGCTATACAATAAACTAAATAGCGTTTTTTAAAAGGAATTTTTTGAATTTTGAATTTTTTTCATTTAATTTTGTTATATTATTTATTTATCGTAAACCTGAAATAAATATCAGTTTTTGAATTTTTTTCCTTAAAAAAATTACAGAAAATAATCGAAAATTAATTAATATACATACTTTCAACTCACCTCCAGATAATGATTTTTTTGATGCCGCCATTGATTTAGAGGGCCAAGATATTATGTCACTCAATATCGTTTGACATTTTATTCCGAAACGTAAGCAAAAACAAGTTGGGTAGACAGACCTACGCTCATGTCAGAAGGGTTTTGTACTCAACTTACAAAATGAAGCCAGCGGCAACGAATAAAATCAAGAAACATCTCAAAGACAATTTTATTGGAGGAAATATGAAATTTGAAGATCATACTATTATCGACAAAGTTGAACGAATTTTGACTTCTGAGGTATTTGTTATTGTTATACTCATAAATATTTCCCTTGATAATGTTTTCCGATTTTTTAAATCAAAGGTGTCCATTCGCGAGGGAGGAAACACATTTTTCGTGTATTTTTCCCTCCTGTGCCCCCACTGAAGCAAAAATTGTCAATTTAAGAACTGTTTTGAAAAGCGCTCATAGAGAACTTTCATTTGATACTCATATCGGCTACGTTTGATAACCTTTTTTGTCAGGAGCTACTCCCCTGTACTGAAATCATCGGTTCATGGCCAATTTTTTCGAATCCAAGAATGGTTACAAAGCCTTTTTGCTAGGAGCTGTCTCCTGCCTCCTCAGCTTATTTCACGTATGAGTATTAATTGTAGGTACTCATCTTCATTCATTCATTAAATTGAACAAAATGTTAAAAGTATGCACCTTAAACGTTGAAGTTGGGGAAAAATAACTCAAAACTATTCAATCCTCGCATTTAAAACAGCCACTATTTTGTTTTGCGTTTACAGATACCACTAACTGAACCAATTCTCAAAGATTTTCATGAAACCTATCATTTCTGAAATTTTCATGCAAATCCTAGCAAAGCTGTAGTGTCTGAGTCAGTAAAAAGCGCATATGGTTCCGTAGCTATACCTGTATGCTTCCATAGTAATTCGGCGCTTCCATAGTAATACAGGAAAATTTAAATCGCTATAACTTCGTTAAATACCATCCGATCATTATGAAACTTTCAACACAAATCAATCTTATAAACCGTCATCTGTTATTGAATTTAAGGGTACCGTCAGGATTTTATTCAAGAAAACATAAAATCGATAAATCATACTGTTACTAACAAAGTTGAGTAAATTTCGACTCCTCACGTGTTTGTTGTTGTTTTACTTGTAAAGGCCTACATTCATGATTTTTTTTCAGATTTTTTGGATGAAAGGTGTCCAATCGCGAGGGGGGTACGTGAAAAGTTCGTTGACTTCCCCTTCCTCTGCCCCCCTCGGTACAGATAAGGCAATTTTAAGACTTGTTTTGAAAAGATCTTAAATAGACCTTTCTAACGATACCCTACTCGACTAACAATTGCGAAATTTTTTTTTGAAGGATCACCTCCCTATATGGGGAGATCCCCTTAACCCCCTTCGAAAAATTTTAACACCCTTGACATTTCAAGAAGAAGCCACTTCTAACCTTTCCACAAAGTTTCATTGCTGTAGCTTCTATAGTTTCGGAGAAAAAGTGCTGTGACATACAGACGGACGGACGGACATAGGTCGTGATGGCAATAGGGTTTTGTATTTTAATACAAAACCGTAAATAGCACCATCAATTTCAAACCGTGACTACTAAGTACGCGGCGTATTTAAATTAACGAAATTCACGGCACGAGAAAAGAAACAAGTTAATTAATTAATTTCGTTATTAGTTTTATCTAAAATATGAATTGTGACCACCGCGCGGTTAATATTTTTTCGCACTTCTTCACGAACCACTTTATTTTCCACGTTTTCTTTTTGACTTTCAATTAAGAGCACCGATATTTGAAGCCGATTTGAAACGAACACCACGCTTTGCAGTTTTCGAGTGTTTCCCGAATTCACGATGCGATAATCAAACGAAATTCACCAAATTAACGAAAGTTTTGGTTCGATTTCGCGATTTGTTTACACTTGTTTTCTGACACTTATCAGTAGAACAGCCAACATGACATTAGTAGCCCATGCTGTGTCTCTTTTCTTCCTATGTACGCTGTCCTTGTCATACAACTTCTCCTCCGTTTGATTTTACTTCACTCATGCACACTGTATATGTGCTATATCGGGCTTCCTGTAGTACTTATTCATAGGATTTAAAAATCTTCCAAACTTTCAAAATAGTTCTTTTGTTTTATAGAACCTTAAAAGTACTAAATATACGTGAAAAATATTCAAAATTAAACATAAAGAAATATTTTGATTCGGGCTCTATTTTTGTAGAACAAAAAACAACCGAGATCTCCATGTCAGAAGTGGATATTTTATTGCAACGATCATGTGACCCGTGAAATAATGGAAATGTAAATGATCTTATAGCCCTCATAATTTGAAAATAGTTTTTGAATGAACCCGATAGCATAAAAAGTAACGGAGTTATCGTTAAAAAAGCAATCGCAGTTTCAACGGAGAAATTTTTGGAGCACACGTTTTATGTCTGGAATATTCTACTACGTAGATTATACAGGGTGCGTACGGTATTTGAGGACAACTTGAGAGTAAAATTAATTAGCTTGTATTTTTAACAAAATTTAATGAAATTTCAGGAATTTTTCATACAACGTTAAATTAATATATGGCTCTAAAGTTATTCAATAAAATCGCCAGAAGCAGCAATAACTTCTTCGATCCGGGTCCGGAAACGATTCCATACCCAAATCAAATGCTCCTTGTTCATATTGACCATACCGGCATTATTAACAGTCTTCAGTGGTATTATCAGGACGCTTATTGGTCTCACGCTCAACTACGCCCCATACGTAATAATTCAAAGGATTTAGATCTGGGGAGCTAGGTGGCCATCGGTTCGGTATTATGTGGTCATGAAAATTTTCGGCCATCGAATCATGTGCCGCCATCGCTTTATGTGAAGGATCAGAATCTTGTTGAAAAATGTATAGTCTGCCTCCGCTTACATTGTCTATCCAGGGTTTCACTACCATCTCCAAAAACCCCGATGTATACAGCAGAGTGTCACGGACAAATTCCTACCAGACCTCAGCACTTGCCTCTGCAAAATGTTTACCCGAATCACCCGAGCCAAGTATTATCGGAAACGTTGTAACTAGAGATATGTTGTAATCATTATTAATACCAAGAGTAAACATAGAATGTAAGTTAGCAAGATAGATAATGGTTCTACGAAAGTTTGCCTCCGAAGACCAAACGTTGAAAAATGCACGTATCGTTGGCGGTACACATATCAATGCACATACGGCAGTTATAAGCGAGACGTTGGTTGAATTAAATGCAACGATTCGATGGGCGGCTTGTAATATATACTCGACACAGGATGAAGTTGCTGCGACGTCGGCTGAAGCAGATTATCTGATATTCGCATGGCGTGGTGAGACCGAAGGAGATTTTTGGTGGTGAAACGATCATTGTGCAAATGCTGAAAATGAGCTACCAAATATGATTTTGGATGATGGAGGCGATGCAACACAGTTAATGCTGAAGAAATATTCAGCACCGTGTATATTTCTGAAATGGCCCTGCCTGTACTCTTCAGGCCAGCATGGACGGTTTTCGTGCGGCGAAACTTAATGAAGTTACTCGTAATGTAGACGTGGTTGTGACCGCCACCGGTAATCAAAATGTGTTATTTGTGACCATATAGACATTTACGTAGCAAGTTTACATCTTCCCACACCCAAAAAAATAGAACAACCGGAAGACTCTTGAAGTCTCAATCAGGCACGGCCACCAACATCGAAAATAAGCAAAACTAATGTAAAAAACACAAGGAAAAAAAACTTGCAGCAAGAAGGTTCGAGCCACGGATATCTGGAGCTCCAAGACGCAATATAGTAGTAGAATCTATGACTCTAAGAAGTCGCGGCCAACTTCACCGTAGGGAATTTCAACGGGGCGAAGAAATCCCATCCAAGGCGAGGACGGACCAAATCGTGAGCGAAGGCTCTCTTTTCCGTCTTGGACTCCGTGTGGGAAGGTTCCGCAGCGAGTGAAGGAAGTTATCCCAGCTAGGGATTCTCGAGTCAGCGACTGGAGTATTTTGTGAAACTGGAGGAAAAAAAACGTGACTCTCATCAGAAGGACAACGCCGGGAATTCCTCCGCGAAGACGACAAACCGAAATATCGGGCCGCCACGGACACGCCACGAGAAATCCTATTATACTTGCATCAGGATACACGTGGCTAACGTGCCACGGGACACGAACGAGGCTGAAAACATACCGGGGGCCCCCGTCGTCGAAATAGACAATTTAGGTAAATATAGTTTAGAATTTAAGCATAATCTCTTGAGTGTTATTTCCCATGGGAGCGAATTTACAAAAAAAAAAGAAATATATTCTTGCGGTTGTTACAAAACTAATTGTTAAAATAAGAATGATTTGTGAACTAACAGAGAATCGCTTTTATTTCTACTCTCGGTGATAATTGGCTCGGGAGTGATTGAAGAAACATGAAGCTCACTCCCAAGGGCCCTCATTGATTTTGAAGGGTCCTCGTCTATGATCGCTTGCACTTGGTCTAAAAATCCTGCAGATCGGATAGTGTCAGAACGCTGTTCGTGCTTTTTGCGTTTTTCAACCGATTCTGTATTGCCTCTTGATGCTTCCAATTCACGACGAACCTTATGCACGAATGAACGGGCGCAATTAAGAAAATTCGAGATATCTAAATCTGTATGGTTCGTACATATAGCGACGATGACAGCATGTCTCTCTTCATTTCTTGAGTGATGTTGTAGTCCTTATCTGAAAAGGAAAAAAAATAAAAAAGGAATTCGCGAAGTTATAGTCACATTTATGGATGTCCTCAAATACCGTACGCACCCTGTATATATATATATATACATATATATATATATATATATATATATATATATATATATATATATATATATATATATATATATATGTATATGTATATATATATATATATATATATATATATATATACTAATGTATATACAGGTATACATATATATATATATATGTATATATATGTATATATATATATATATATATATATATATATATATTATATATATATATATATATATATATATATATATATATAGATATATATATATATATATATATATATATATATATATATATATATATATATATATATATATATATATATATATATATATATATATACAGTGAAACCTCCCATAGCCGGACACTCACGGTTCCAAGCTTTTTGTCCGGCTATAAGAGGTGTCCGCTGTTGGGAGGCAACGAACTGCATACTTCGTTAATATAATAAATAAAAGTAAGTTTTTTGCGTGCCGAAATTTCTGCATTCTGTTCCAATTCATAGTTTTATTTTCTTATTTACATATTTGTTCTTACATATAATGATTTTTATAGAATTTTGATATCCATACATAATTATATTACGAATAAACATAAACAAGTTGGGTAGACAGACCTATGCTCATGTCAGAAGGGTTTTGTACTCAACTTACAAAATGCCGTAACCAGCAACGAATAAAATTAAGAAACACGTCATGTTCGAGGATAATACTATTATTAACAAAGTTGAAAGAATTTTGACTTCTGAGGTATTTGTTAAAGTTATACCCATAAATATCTCGCTTGATAATTTTTTCAGATTTTTTAGATCACGGGTGTCCATTCGCGAGGGAGGAAACACATTTTTCATGTACTCCCCCCCCCCCTGTGCCTCTACTGACGCAAAAGCTGTCAGTTTAAGAACTGTTTTGAAAAGCTCTCATAGAGAACTTTCATTTGATACTCATATCGGCTACTTTTCATGAAATTTTTTTCAGGGGCCACTCCTCTGTACTAAAAGCATCGATTAATGGCCTATTTTTTCGAATCCTAGAATGGCTACAAAGCCCTTTTGCTGGGAGCTCTCTCCTGCCTCTTCGACTTGTTTCAATTAAACGAAGGGGAAAATATTTGAATGAAACAAGCGATAAACTTGAACAAGATGGAATCATTTGTTTCCATTCGAGACAAATCATGAAAGCGGTATCTACTTGGGACTAAGCTTTCATGCAGAAATTGGTTTACTGTTATGTTTGCATGTACGTACACTTAATGGAAAGAGAATCGTTTACCCATCTGATCAAAATGAAAGCATATCGTCTTGCATTCTATTTCGGTGCCTATGCAGGGCAGTATTCGCCCACTCAGTCTCTTTCTTAAATTTCCCCATGAAAGCGTTTGCGAACGCATAATGAAACATATATACTCAAATCGATCTTTGAAGGTTGAATACCATTAACTTAGCTTTGTTTTATGTGAACTCGCTTGTTAGTTCATACATTCTGGGAAGACCTTCTGAAAAATGAGAGCTCACGTATTTGCATGTTTAGCAGCTTTCAGTGAAAATTGGGGCAAAAATTTGCTCCGCGACCAAATATAAGCGCTTGGTTGAGTACTGGCAAATCAGTATGTGATTCAACTCTACTGAGCAGCGTGCTGCTACCCACTTACCCATTAACTTTGCAATGGCCAATGAACTACACGACGTTCTCGATTGAAGTTTTAGGCTGAGGTGTTGTATGGAGATAATCAGATGGAAAGGGGTGAGGTGTTCGCAATCTGATTAACAACAGTAAGGCTCACTGCTTGCAAGATCTAGTGAACAATGTGAATAAAGATCCATGGAGCCTTGGCTACGAGCTAGTTATGCTGTATCTTGGCGCCTTACGGACGCCTTGCATACATGATGCGGAAAAAATAGACGAGATAGTGTGGGCACTCTTCAACACCGATCTTGTCCATGTTGACATTATCTACGGTGAAAAACCAATCGAGTGTCCACTCTTCACACAGCCGGAACAGGAAATGTGGTCTTTTTGTTGAAAACGAAGAAGGCTCCAGGTCCAGATGGTGTTCCGACTAAGGTGCTGCAACTGGTCTAGCACCATTGTCCTGACTTGTGGCTCGGCACATTCAACACTTGCCTATGAGAAGGAATTTTCCCGGAAGGATGGAAAGTGGTGAGGCTCGTGCTGATCAGCAAGGAGAAGGCTCCTGGTAAATTCTACACATGGCTCGGGAAGTGCTAGAAAAACTCATCAAGGGAAGACTCACTTACGTGCTTTATGCTGCTGCTCACCTATCCCTTCGGTAGTACGACTTTAGAGCAAGATGTTTCACCATTGATGCAATTGCAGAGGTGGTGAGCATGGTCCAAAAAGCAAAGGCATATAGCCACACCAACTGATGAGTTGTCCTGTTGATGAAAATCGACGTTCGAAACGCCTTCAACTCCACTAGATGGGTGAATATTCTGAAAACGCTGGAAAACCCATTTCAAGTTCCAGAATATCAGATTGGGCTTTTGAGAGATTACGTGAAGAACCGAAGTCTGCTTTACAACGTGACACAGGGCCAACGAAGAATGGAGGTTGCATCGGGTGTTGTCCGAGGATCTAACCTTAGTCCAGACCTATGGAACGTATCTTCCGACAGGCTACTGTGACTAGAGATGCCAGATGAGTCGCATTTGATCAATTTTGTGGATTCCGTTACATCTCTTCTGGTGCTACTGGTTGACTCAAAGATGAGTTTTTCTGAGCAAATCAGGGCAACGGCTGAGATGGTTGCTTCGGGAGTATCGACTCTGAGTCGACTTATGGGCAATGTAGGGGGACCCAGTCCATCAAAAAGATACCTCTTGATGAGTGCTTTAGTGTCAATGCTACTCTAGGGCACAGAAATATAGAGTGACCCTCTCAGTCAGGATGTATACCGAAAGCACTTGGCACAGGTACAGAGAAGTAGTATCAACTTTTAAAATTATTCAATTTAAGTTATTAGATTTGTGACAAATAATAATGTAGATGCATAAAAAATTGTTATTTATAGGTATCAAATAATTGTTAGTATGTGATTTAAAATTATAACATTAGAGTGAAAAAATGCTGCTGAATATTTTAGGGGTTTATTTTTAATTTTTTTATTTATTTATTTTTTTCCATATTTTTCGACCTCGCGGTTGGTTCTAAAGTTTGCAAATTCACGCTATATCAATAAATTATATTATAAGCTATAAGCAAATCTTTTGTGCATTGTAATGCTAGGTTTACATCTGCGAGAAATTGAGCAAATTTTCTGTCTGACAGTCAAAATTGCAAATCTAAACAGATGCGCGAGCAGTGTTGCAACTACTCTCGCGAGTGATGTCGCGAGTAGAACGCGAAAGTGTCCGACAATCAAGCTTGCAGGTCTAAACATGAAGCTCCGCTCTATTCATTTCTCGCACTTGCACTGTCGCCCGATCAAACATTGGGAGATATTTCACGACAATTTTGCGCGAGTACGGTTAGTGAGTGGTTGTGCTAAGTCTCGCGTATTTCTAATTGTGTTACTATGGCTGAAGATCAGAGTATGCAATTGACTCCTGAGCAATTATCTAATTGCATTTTGGAAACGACAACGAATGACAGCAAGAAGTAGACTGATTTGGAGACAAGGAAATTAATGTATTTGTATGAAGAAAAGGAATTACTATGGAACGCAAAATTGGCAAAATATAGAAATAGAGTTAAAAAATATCAAGCACTACGTGATATTGGCACAAAATTGAGAATCGATGTACCTGAAGTACAGAGAAAACTTCATAATTTAAGGAGTCAATTCAACTCGGAGCTGAAGAAATTTAAAAAAAAGCATCAGGTCAGGCAACGGATGAAATTTATGTTTCAAACTGGCCCTACTTCGCTGCTATGAAATTTATCAAAGTGAAGACACCCACAACATCTAGTACTTTGGTAAGTAATAAAATCAATCATATATATACATATGGGATACTAAACTAAAATAAAACAAAATTGAATTTGAAAGTTTAATTGATAAATAATAAATTGACAAATGAAAAAAAGCACTACAATGTATCTCATATGATTTTATGTCGTCATCTAAATGTGCTTATACTGCCAGTGGACCTTTCCTTGAGGAGATGAGAAGTATTTTGTGAACTCCATACGATCTTGTTCTGCAGGCCTTGGGTGGTTTCTACTTTTTGTTGCTTGCAGAGGGAGCAAGTTGTTTTCAGGCATACCGTCTTCTGAACGCCAGGATCCATCAATCAAGTTACCGGTTTCAGCGTCTTCCATATCAAATATTCCTTGAGGGGCATACCTCTTTTTGGAATCTTTTCCTTGCATAAAATAATTATGCAGCATGCAGATTGCCAAAACAACAACCTTAACTCTTTCTGGATGCAATAACATTGGTTTTCGTAAAACCCTAAATCTGTTAGCAGCCAACCCAAACACATTTTCAACAACTCTTCTGCATCGAGATAGCCGATAGTTGAACACACGTTGCTTTAGAGGTCGGTTGCGAAACGGATAAGGATTCATCAGGTATGTGTTTAATGCGAATGCATCATCAGCAACTATCACATATGGCATTGGTTTCTGTCTTCCTCTTGATCGAGAACAATCTGGTAGATCTATGGACCCGTTAACGATGCTCTCTTTTAGGGAACTGTTGTTAAGCATTCCACCATCAGAAATTCTTCCACAACATCCAACATCAATGTAGATAAACTTGTAGTTACTGTCTACCAATGCGAGCAACCCAATGCTGTGCATTCCCTTGTAGTTAAAGTACAAACTTCCATTGTTTGGAGGTGCTTGCATTACAATATGTTTTCCGTCGAGCGCACCAACGCAATTAGGAAAATTCCATTGAATATCAAAGCCTGTAGCAATATTTTTCCATTCATCTTTGGTTCCCGGCGTCTGCAATGAGACATAAAATAACACACGATATTTCAAAATGTATTACGGAAAGATACATATACAAAATAACCACCCCACTACTACCAACATTTATGCATACTCATAGCGAGGACTACATATATCTTAAAAGTGGTTTCCATTTCAGGCAATGAAAGCGAAGAATGGCAACTTTGAAACAGCTGGAGAGTAACAATCTGAAGACGAGGATATTGAGCAGTCTTACACATGCATGACTGAACTGCAAGGAGATGCAGAAGCTGAAATTCGAGCACCTCCAGTCAAGAAAAAAAAGATCAAGCCCTCTCAAGATGTACCACTCTACGTTCAGCAGGCAGTACGTCAACTGAATCAAACCAACGATGAGGAACAGGTATTAGGCGATTTTTGTGCCTCAGAGCTAAGACAGATAAAAAGCCCTACCAACAAACGTATATTCAAAAAAGTTGTCATGGAAGCTATCACAAACATTGGGGAAGCTGAAGCATTGGGGTTGGTTTACACGCCATACAATTGGTCCTTTGATGTCAATTTTTCTGTTCCCTCTACAATGCCTTCTCCGTCTCCCGGATCAAGCGATCATTCCTACCCTTTTCCATTGCAGAACCAAGGAAAACCGGCAAGCAGTACTCAGCAGCAACAAAAAATGTTACCACTGGAACAATCTAGACATGAACCGATCTTGTTGCAGCTAAGTAGTTATGACGAAAACGCCTAGTTTACAGGTACTGGTTTTAGTAGGATTTTGTATTTTCTTTTTTAAATGCTAAACATGGAACAATAAATAAACTTTAATATAACTTGCTGTGTTGTTATTAATTAGGTAAATTCCTCGAGAGGAATTTACCTATCGTGGAGATCACTTTATATATATATATATATATATATATATATATATATATATATATATATATATATATATATATATATATATATATATATATATATATATATATATATAAATATATATATAAATATATATAAATATATATATATATATATATATATATATATATATATATTTATATATATATATATATATATATATATATATATATATATATATGTATATATATATATATATATATATTTATATATATATATATATATATATATATATATATATATATATATATATATATATATATATATATATATATATATATTGTTACATGTACAAATAATTACATGTACAAATAAATCTGCGAGCTGCTGTCGCAATTGTTTTCATAATCATTAAGAACGTCAACAAATGAATTTACTCGAACCCACGAGAACCCAACAACCATGATCAACATCTGCAAGTGACGTCACTCCATTCATTAATTTGCTAGAATCTACCAGGTACCTCTCGGTAGAACATTCGCCAATGTACGAGAAATGGGTGAATAGGTAGAGACCCTATATAAAGGCGAGCTGAATGAATGGGGGGATCATTCATTACAACCGCGATAGAAAACTGCGATATAGTGGAACGCGAAGTAAAGACGATTGATTGTTTGAGTGCGAAGTGATTTTAAGTCAGTTGAATGACAAATTTATAGACTTAGTGAAAATTAAAATTGTGAAATACGAAAATAAGTAATTGTGCATTTTTGTGATTAATTGAATAAACTCTTTTAAGTTAATGTAAAAGACATTGCGTTTTCACTTCCCCGGAACATTAAAATTATTGGCCGCGAGCCGAAAACACGCGACAGTGGTGTCGAGAAGTGAGATTAAAATTTTGGAAGTGAAAACGTTTAAACAATTTTAAAGTGCACAATTGTGAAAGTTAACGTGGAAAAATAGCCGAAACAATAAAAATGCCAGGAAATTTACATCTAAAAATTAATCAATTGAGCATATCGGAGTTCAAAGAGGAGTTGGAACAACGAAATCTGGCTACACAAGGTACAAAGGCTATACTGATTGCACGCTTGCGTGATGCGATCGAGTCGGAAGGCGTGAATCTGGATTCGGATGAGCTCTCAGCTGCAGAAAGAGGTGCAGAAGGTGGTGAAGCCGAAATACCAAAACCAAAGGAACCAGAAAATGTGCTGATGCAAATGTTGATGCTGATGCAGCAAGAGCAGCGACAACAGTCATTCAATTCAACTGTGAAGCTAAATGAACAATCAGCGAAGCTAGACCAACAAGCGTTCGAAATCAAGGCAGACATCAATGAAGCTGGAAAAACAGTCAACCGAAATAAAAGCGGAGCTTAGTAGTCTCAACAGCCAAATTAAATGCGTCGAGGAGAAGGTATACCAGGTCGAGGAGAGAATCAACCTTGAGATCAGCCAGGTCAACCATGAGATGGAAAAAGTGAAAAAGGATTTGGAAGCAGCGAAGGCAGTAGTAACCACTTCACCAGCCCCGCTTATAACCGCAGCGCAAAGCTCATCTAGAAATGTGCAAGCACCAATATTCGATGGGCAAACGGTCTGGACTATTTACAAAACCCAGTTCGAAGCAGCCGCTCGCATAAATCACTGGAATGAGCAGGAACGAGCAACTGCATTGATTCTTGCTCTAAGAGGCCCAGCTGCCGAGCTGTTGCAGACGATCCCCGTTGAATTGCACTCAAACTCGAATGCTATAATGAATGCGCTCGACATGCGTTATGGAGACGATCATCTGAAGCAGATTTATCGATCACAGCTAAGGCATCGAATGCAGAAGTCTGGTGAAACCCTACAGCAGCTCGCCCAAGACATTGAGCGACTGGCACTTTTGGCTTATCCAGCCTACGACCCAGAACATCGAGATGATGCAGCGACAGAAGCATTCATCAGCGCACTAAAGGACCCGGAATTGCAACAAGCCGTGCGTTTAGCTCAAAAGCAAACGGTTAAGGACGCACTGGCTTATAGTCTGAACTTTGAGGCAGCGAAAAATGTGACTCGTACCACTGCCCGGGTTCGTGAGGTAGTGACAGACGAGTGCAGGTGTGAGCGCGTGGAAATTGAGTGAGATCCGCATGTAAATGGTGTGCCTAGATGCTGGAATTGCGGAGAGAAGGGGCACCTGCAAAGAGACTGCAAGAAGCAAAGAAAACTGAGCTATTGTCCAGGGTGTGCAGCTAGGAGGAGATCCAGACCGAGTCAGGAGCCCAGAATGGAAGCCCTTCAAACAGAGGGGTCGGGAAACATGTAAGAGCCAACTTCGTGGGGCAGAGGTTGGCTAGGAGGATCGACGTCCCCAGCACCACCATCATCGTGTCAAGACTACATCGTGGAGAAGCGGACTTATGCCTTCCGTGTCAAGTTGACGGAGAACACTGCACCATAACAATCGACACTGGTGCAACCCGATCGATTATCCGACCAGACGTAATTAGACAGCAACAACTTCACATGGGCAGAATTTTCTCACTACGGACAGCTACGGGAGAAACTGCACCTGTTCATGGAGAGGTCAACCTCCAGATACAGTTGGGAGACCTTGTGTTCCGACATAATTTTCTGGTCGCGAACATTATGGATGACTGCATTCTCGGAATGGATTTTCTGCGACCACATGGAATCACGTTGTATTTGGGCAAACGTGTATTGAAATGGCAGAATGTAGAAGTACTGATGGAGGATCCCAGCGTCCAAATTCCCAAGATGAATGTAGTGGTATGTACTGACACTGATGTACCAAATTCTTCCGAAAGCATTGTATGGGCCAAGCTTGATGGTGATTTTGGAGACCACCGATCTTATCTGATAGAGCCAACGAAGACGTCCGCATTACGCAGTTTGATTGTAGGACGATGCCTTGTAAGATCTTTAAGGAACGGATATGTGCTGGTTAGAGTCCTTAACACCGCAGACTCAACCACGAGCATCAAAGCGGCAGAAGTCATCGGCAGCTGCCAGCCTGTTTCCACCATCACCTCTTTGGAAGCTACTCACGACCATCATTGCAAAAGGAGGCAAGACACAGACAAGGCCCGGGAGTTCACGACTGCAATATTGAAGCAAGTCAAATTGCCAGTGCAGCTATTCAAACGAGCCTCTGATCTGGTCACCAAGTACAGTAACATCTTCTCAACACGCCCGGATGACCAAGGCCGAACGAGTATGGTAACTCACGTCATAGATACACAGGGAGCCAAGCCGATTCGACAAGCACCGAGACGTCTCCCTATAGCTAAACAAGGAGAAGTGAGCGCACTGATCTCGGACATGGAAAAACAAGGCGTTATTGAACCTTCTGTCAGTCCATGGGCCGCGCCTGTAGTTCTAGTAAAGAAAAAGGATGGTAGCACTCGTTTTTGTGTCGACTATAGGCAGCTTAACGACGTCACTAAGAAAGATAGTTACCCACTCCCACGCATCGATGACATCATGGACACTTTAGCCGACGCAAAATGATTTTCTACACTCGATCTCAAGAGTGGCTACTGGCAGGTAGAAATCGACAAGAAGGACCGAGAGAAGACCGCATTTTCAGTTGGGACCGGATTGTGGCGATTTGTGGTGATGCCGTTTGGGCTTTGCAATGCTCCAGCAACTTTCGAACGCTTCATGGAATATGTGCTACGTGGTCTAACCTGGAAAACCTGCTTGGTATACCTAGATGACATCATCGTCACCGGTAGAACGTTCGAAGAGCATGTGCGGAACTTAGAAGAGGTTTTCTCCCGATTACGACTGGTAAATTTGAAACCTAGTCCCGACAAGTGTACTCTTTTTGCAGATGAAGTAAAATACCTGGGACACGTCGTATCAGCAGAAGGGGTCAAAACAGACCCTGAGAAAATTGAAGCCGTGAAAAGCTGGCCAACACCAAACAACAAGCGCCAACAACTAGTTTTCTGGGTCTGGTGACCTACTATCGAAGATTCGTCAAAGACTTTGCCAAAATAGCTAAGTGTCTCCATCAGCTAACCGAGAAAAATCGTCCGTATGTCTGGAATGAACAATGCCAGACAGCCTTTGAGACCCTGAAGGAAAAGCTGTGTGAATCACCCGTGCTGGCGTATCCGAAACCCCGGAAAAATGTTTGTAGTTGACACCGATGCAAGCAACGGCGGTATTGGAGCTGTACTCTCCCAGCAGATCAATGGCGAAGAAAGAGTCCTCTCTTATTACAGTCGAGTTCTCTCAAAAAGTGAGAGGAGTTACTGCGTGACCAGGAAGGATCTATTGGCTATAATAGAGGCCACCAAGCAGTTCCACAAGTACCTATATGGCCAGAAATTTGTTCTTCGAACGGACCATGCATCACTGAGATGGTTGCTCAACTTCAAAAACCCCGAGGGACAAGTTGCGAGATGGATCGAAAGATTGCAATCATACGACTACAAAATTGTTCATCGGAAGGGCGGAGTTCATGGAAATGCTGACGCCCTATCCCGCCGTCCATGTCCAGCTAACTGCAAGCATTGCCGACGGATTGAGGAAAAGGAACCGCTCGTTGATCTGCGATTGATAATGGCGGAATTCGATGAAGGTTGGTCATCGGAGGAGATTCGAAAGGCCCAGTTAGCCGATGAAGACATCGGACCATTGCTCGTATGGAAGGAGACGACTGGGCGACCTGAGTGGAAAGACGTTTCAATGCATGGCACAACCCTGAAAAGCTATTGGGCACAATGGAACTCCCTTCAGGTGGAGTGTGGCGTACTCAAGCGGAAATGGGAAACGGCGGATGGCAGCTCCTATAGGATGCAGACTATACTACCCAAAAGCCGAATCCACGATGTGATTAAGGAAATGCATGAAGGATCCACGGGAGGCCACCTTGGTGTTAACAAGACCTTAGCGAAATTGCGGGAACGGTTCTACTGGCTCTACGCTCGAGAAGACGTAGAGGACTGGTGTCGCAGATGCACAATTTGCGCTTCCGTCAAAGGACGACTGAGAGGACAAATGCAAACCTATAACGTAGGCGTGCCATTCGAAAGGATTGCTGATGACATCGCAGGACCCTTTCCTGAATCCGATTGGGGAAATCGATATACGCTGGTTGTAGCCGATTATTTCAGCAAGTGGCCCAAGGTCTACCCCATTCCCAACCAGGAAGCAACTACCGTAGCTGAACAGCTAGTGTTAAATTGGGTCAGTAGGTACGGCGTACCTTGCGAATTACATTCAGATCAAGGCCAAAACTTTGAGTTACTAGTTTTTGGCGAAATGTGTGAACTACTGGGAATACGGAAAACGAGGACAACACCGCTGCATCCCCAATCCGATGGAATGGTCGAACGGTTCAACGGCCCGCTCAATAAACATCTGGCCAAGATGGTTGACGAGAACCAAAGAGACTGGGACCGACATATCCCACTATTTTTGATGGCGTACAGAGCTGCCGAACATGCATCGACGGGCCAAGCCCCAGCCAAAGTCATTTTTGGAAAGACTATTCGTTTGCCAGCCGATATAAAGTTCGGAACACCTCCTGAGAAAACCCAAACGGTCTCGGAGTACCCAAGTTATCTAAGACAACGGTTGAACCAGATACATCGGACAGTGCGAAAACACCTCGAATCGGCTACTGACCGCATGAAGACCAGGTATGATCTAAAGGCTAATTCTACTGGCTTCCAGCAAGATGACTTGGTGTGGCTTTATAACCCGCAACGGCGAAAGGGTAGGTCTCCAAAGTTGCAACATAATTGGGAGGGAGCATACCGAGTTACAAAGCGAATCAACGACGTCGTATACCGAATATAGGAACATCGTAAGCCGAGAGCTAAAATGAAAATCGTGCATCTGGACTGTCTTGCCCCATATTACACCCAAGGAGAATTGACTACAAATAGCGACACATCTTTTCGGGGCGAAAAGAACTGAGGTGGGGGCAGTGTTACATGTACAAATAATTACATGTACAAATGATTCTGCGAGCTGCTGTCGCAATTGTTTTCATAATCATTAAGAACGTCAACAAATGAATTTACTCGAACCCACGAGAACCCAACAACCATGATCAACATCTGCAAGTGACGTCACTCCATTCATTAATTTGCTAGAATCTACCAGGTACCTCTCGGTAGAACATTCGCCAATGTACGAGAAATGGGTGAATAGGTAGAGACCCTATATAAAGGCGAGCTGAATGAATGGGGGGATCATTCATTACAACCGCGATAGAAAACTGCGATATAGTGGAACGCGAAGTAAAGACGATTGATTGTTTGAGTGCGAAGTGATTTTAAGTGGACAGTTGAATGACAAATTTATAGACTTAGTGAAAATCAAAATTGTGAAATACGAAAATAAGTAATTGTGCATTTTTGTGATTAATTGAATAAACACTTTTAAGTTAATTTAAAAGACATTGCGTTTTCACTTCCCCGGAACATTGAAATTATTGGTCGCGAACCGAAAACACGCGACAATATATATATATATATATATATATATATATATATATATATATATATATATATATATATATGTGTATATATATATATATATATATATATATATATATATATATATATATATAGTTACGCAACGGATTTTGATGAAATTTGGTTTTGTACTATCTAGATCAAGCCCTTCAATCGTGCAAAAAACCGTAAAAATCTTAATTTTATTAGCTACTATTTTGAACAAAACTAGGTGATGTATATTCTGGCCAAATATTAGTTCTATACGAACGAACGAATTAAGAAGTTAGAATTTTTGTGTTCATGAGAATATTACAGTGAATACACAGTCTGTACACGTAAAAGTATTAACCTTACCTTCATTAACGTTTCGTTGAGGGAGTCAAAAATCGCTGCTCACACTTCCGGTACGAATATACTTATTGTACATGCTGGGCTTCTGAATAGATACATCAGAGAATGATATGAGTCACTTAAAAATTTATATCTAAGTTAATTGAATGGTTAAACAACTTTTGGTAACTTACCAGTGGCAAGAAAGCGTAAGGTTACCATCAACCCCTCACTTGCTGGTATAGATTCCCTCAAAACAGGATCCTGTTTCTGGATTTTAGGTCCAACAATGTGTAGCAAATCCTCCAATTAGCCAGCAGACATCCTTATAAAATTCCTGGACTGTAGAGAGTCTTCAATTCTTAGTTCATTAATTAAATTATGGAACGCTCCTAGATCTTGCCATCTTTCTATCCAATCTCGAACCCATATTCGTCTCTTCTGCTTTTTCCTGTCATTTGCTCTCACCCAATAATCCACTATCTCAAATGCACTAGCAATTTTAACGCGTCTGTTTGGCGGCATGGTTAGAATCGACTGAAATTGGCATGGAAGAGACTGCTTAAGCAAGTTGGCATTGCATTGAATACTCTCACGTGTAAACGGAGGTTATACGAACCGTCGCAACAACCAGAGACACTAGCTCGCGCGAGAGCTCGCAGGACAACTTGCGGCCAACTCTCCAGAAAAATTGCACCATTGTGTTTACACTACACGACACTACTTGCGCAATTATTGTCGCAATTTTTCTCGCCAAAACCAATAATTTGTACATGATTTTCGACTAAAAGGGTAATTTCTATGGGTTGAGAAAGTGATATGAATCATGCTTGGAAATGTTAAAAAATGTTATCCTACATAATTAAATACTACTTTTACTGATAGAATGCTTAAATAAGCATTTTTTAAATTTTTTCCAGAAGGGATAGATTTAACTCCTAAAAAGCAAAAAACGCAACTCGGAACTGTATCACTTTTGATAATTGAGGCATCTTCTAAATACTCACCAATTTTTAAGAAAATCGATGGAGCTTCAAAGGATATACCCTATTATTGCCTTCATTGACTGGACTAGTAATACTAACAAAAATGACATAAATCACTACTAATATTCTCTATCCAAGAAAAAATTAATTTGACATTCAATAGACACTTGGCAAAGAGCCTTGCATCGCATGTCCAACACTATTCAATTGCATATTGGCACTTCATTTGAATATAAGCTTCGACAGGATCTTCACACCGTCACCATCTATTGACAATGATATAAACGTCTACATTTCAATGTTTGATATCATCGTCACTCTAAATGGCTTGACATCTGGTTAACCGCAAGTGTACGGAAGCATATCCTCTCGACCGTGTCCGCAATCTGCTACCCAAACCGCCAATCCTTGCTAACGCAACGAGTCCGAAGCAATATTGGCTGATACCTGATATTTTCTGAACACTAGTTTAAGCTTGATTCATTTGCACTGGACTAATAGAAGTAGCACTACTCGACTTGAATAGATTTAATGAATTTTTCAATATCCTTTTGGTCCTGTCTCATTCTTGATTGGATTTTCATTGTTCATTTCAGTCCTCGCTTACGTCGGCATCCACGGCGGACACTGCTGATTGGCTTGAAGCATGGTATTCCGTAAAGCGTCCTGTTGGTCGGGTTGAAGGATTTCCATGGATTGGCGAAATAGTCAGGAAGCGGTGTTGATGTAGTCCTGACGTTCCTCTTTGCGCTGAAGTCGATGCTGTGGGTAGTAAATTAAGAGCAATGTTGAAGAGAATACGATGGCCACCGAACCACTTCATCAATTTAATTGGTAGAGGATACCTCAATTCAATAACAACATGACAGCCAACACGAGATTTAGATTAAAAGGTTTCGAGCTCATTTGTCCTAAACTAAAAGGGTTTGCAATTTAATGATTCAATTGATATGTAACTTTGTATTCTAGCCAATTATCTCAAAGACTTTAATTTTGTCGAAATATATGATAGCCAATCAAAGTCAAATTATTACTCCCAAAAATGTAAATGTAAGGAAGGTACTTCCATAGGTATCAATTTTCATTATCGCAGATATTAAGTTCGGGTTATCTTATTCTTTTTGTGATGAACTAAAGCAACGAAATAAGAAAAAGGATGAATTTTTGGGTAAAGCTCCTGGCTGGAGTAAAACGAAAAATTTGTTACTTTTTAGAAACTTTTTAAGTCTTTTGGAATGGCAAAAGGTTATTCTCAGGGGACTGTATGGAAATCAATGGAAAATGGTCACCAGATTTGAAATAGATTTGACAGAAATGTCAATCAATGCATTATTTATAATTTGAGATATTGATTCAAGATGAACCATTAACTAATTATGATAAATAACGAAATCAGTAAAATTTTTTTTATCAGTGTATTGTATTTCAAAATGTTTCTAGCGAGATTGTTGCAGTATCAACTGTATTCAGAAATTCCACATAAATTCTTTCCTGCGTCTGTTGTTCATACTGGGCTTTTGCGAATACATAATTTCAATATACTAAAAAAAACACACATTTAGGTGGAAAAAACCAATTTCAAAGCACCCTCAGGAGGGTGCAATTAATTTTATGGAATCATTGCCAAAGCATCGCCCTCTTTTTATTTATAATCATTTTATAAATGATTGCCAGAGAAGCTGATTTGGCACTGATTCTATAAAATTTTATTATGGAAGCCGGTATTCTATTTTTTCGTAATTACATGAATTTGAGAGATCATAACGAACTCCAAAAGGATATCGCTCTCCTCATTCTGAATAATAAATGCGTTTGCCTTAAATTAAGGATTAAATTTGTTCATTATTGCATTGTCATTAATGTTCATTTTTAATTTTAAGTTTGCGCCAAGTTAACAACAAATTTTCAAATGAATCTACGAAATTCGATGGATATGCATTGAAATGGAGTAAATATTTAAAAGTCCTTGAAAACATTCATTTGAATATAAATAACTGCCAAAACTCATCAAAACCAATTTCCTCTGTTCTGTCTGTAACAAATATTTAACTTCCCCAAAGCCATAATTGGAAATAGTATTGCTTTAGTGAATGAGAACATTTCTATATTCCGTGCCACTTGATAACCAGAGCTCATCCGCTAGAGATCCTCCAGGACGTCTTCCGACGGTTAAAGGCAGCGGGCCTGAAGCTGTCTAGAGAGAAGTGCTTCTTTTGCCGAGCGCAACTGAAGTATTTAGGGTGTATAGTTGATGAACATGGGCTAAGTGTTGATCCAGAGAAGGTGGAGTGCACGTTGGAAATTCCAAGGCCCCATACTGTGAAACAGGTTCGCCAGTTCCTAGGCATGGTTTCATGGTATAGGCGGTTCATACCTGACCATACCTCGCTGGTAGCACCTTTGACGGACCTACTCTGCAAAGGCCGACGATTTGACTGGTCTCCACAATGCGATCTAGCTTCAAAGCACTGCAAGCTAAAGCTAGCATCAGCCCCTATACAAGCATGTCCTGACCTTAATCTGCTGTTAAACGTCTAGACTGACGCTTCGGATGTGGGATTGGGAACCGTGTTGAGCCTGACCTTTCCGGAGGGGGAGAAGGTAATTTGTTATTTCAGTCGATCCCTAAATAAGGCCGAAAGAAAGTACTCCGCCACAGAAAAAGAGTGTTTGGCGGTTTTCTTGGCGGTAGAGAAACTTCGGCGTTACATTGAAGGAGCCAAATTTAAAGTGAAAACAGATCACCATACCCTCATCTGGCTCAACAACCTAAAGGACCCAACGGAAAGGCTGGTTCGTTGGGCGGTACGGCTGTAGCAATTTGACTTCAAGGTCGTGCACAGGAAAGGTTAAGACCATCTAGTTCCCGATTCTCTGTCGAGGTCGGTGCACGCGGTTGAGGTGATGTACGGAGTTCAAGGACCCGAATACAAATGGGTATCGGGAATGAGAGCCCAGGTGGAATCGAGTCCGGATTCCTTTCCAGACTGGTGCATTGAGAACGGAGAGTTGTGGAAGAAGATTCCCGGCCACCATGCAGAATTGAGAGGGAATGTTTGAAAGCGGGTGATTCCGAAACCAGAACGAGAGAAAATTTTGCAACATTGCCATGACGATCCACAGGCAGGGCATATGTGGGTGCAAAGGACGTATGACAGGGTGGCAAGGAACTTTTACTGGCGTAAGATGAAGGCGGACGTAGGCCGCTATGTAGCGAGATGTAAGGTTTGCCAGTCCGTAAAGGTGGAAAGGAATTCCCCCTCCGGTCTTATGGCGACTCGGGTTGGACAGGAAGTTTTGTGCATAGGTTTAATAGGTCACGCTCTTCACAAGAGCACAGCTACATATTGACCGCGCTAGATTATTTTAGCAAGATGCCATTTATTTTCCCCCTAAGGCAGGCAACCGCCTCAGCAGCGGATTCTGGAAGAACGCATTTTCTTGCTTTTCGGGGTTCCGGCAGTGATCATATGTGATAATGGCGTCCAGTTCTAGTGCAAAGAATTTCAAAAACTGATGGCATCCTATGGGACCGAGATTCAGTACACAGCCCGGTACCATCCGCAGGCGAATCCGGCGGAACGCATAAATCAGAGCATTAAGCGAATGCTGCGCTCGTATGTTGGCACCAACCAGTGTGTGCACTGCGAACGGTTACCCACAAAGCCATAAGAGTCACTCCTTATTTTGTAAACTTCGGTCGGGAAATGATTGTTTCGCGGAAGAAACTAAGAATAACCACAGAAAACGGAACCAAAGACCCAGCGAAAAGAGCAAGGCTATTAGAGAAGGTAAGAGAGGAAATCACAAAGCGCCTGAGGGAAGCCGCGGGAAAGAGCGTGAAGTGGTATAATTTGCGGAGGCAACTACGGCCTTTTGAGGTCAATGACATGGTCTGGCGACGAACCAACCTTGTTCCTGCTATACACTAATAATTTAAATACATGCAGGCTAAGTGGTAATTACTTTTTATATGCTGATGATACAGTGCTTCTTTACTCGGGACGCGATAAAAATGACATCGGAGACGCTATCAACGAGGATCTAAATTCATATAATTTATGGTTGAAAGAGAATAAACTAGCGTTGAATATTTCAAAGACAAAATATATTATCTTTAAGCAAAAGAACAGGGAAGACATAGATGTTGATATAAAAATTAATGGTGAAAAGCTGCACAGAGTGCTCGAACTTAAATATCTTGGCCTTACTATCGATCACCGTCTGACCTGGCTCCCGCATATAAACAACTTAAGGAGGCAATCAGCACCAATAATTGGATTGTTACGAAGATATGAGGAATTTCCAAAAAACATCAAGCATCTTGTTCTGAATGACTTCGTACTGTCAAAAGTACATTACGGAGTGGTAATTTGGAGTCAGTCCTCAAAGCAACACCTAAATATAATTTCCAGGATATTAACCAAGGCGTATAAAAATATACATAATCTCCCGAGGCTCACACCAACAAACATAGTGTATCAATCATGTAACGCATTAACTTTTAACCAAATCATTAAAATGGAGAAAGCCAAGTTTAACTTCAAAAGTTTAAATCTCAGCTTGTCGTCACAAACACCATTTATTAAAGTCTCACAAAAGAATCAATACAGTGCTAGGAACGCAAACCAATTTTTAATTCCTTTTGCAAGGACAGATCGCCTGAAGAACGATGCTACAAATGACGCCCTTCGTATATACAACAGTCTTCCAGAATCAGTTAAAGAGGCGAATTCTCTTATGGTTTTCAAGAAAAGACTTAGGAACTATTTAATGAATAACGATTGAATCTCAGTGCAGAAACATTCAACATAGCATCTTAGGTCAATTATTGATCCTATCTTCGAGATGCCTCGAGAAACACCTACTATTATTATAATATCAGTCCAGTAATTTCAACATAGCATCTTAGGGTATTGTTGACCCTATCGTCGAGATGGTTGAAGAGACAGCTATTCTTTTAACTCAGAGTTTTTTTTTCTGCGTCGAATTTATATTTTTTTTTTATCTCTGAGAGCTGATCACGATATGGACAAGACAAGATTAACCGGAGGACTTCACATATTTTTGTGTGCCCCCTTATACCGATGTGTTATACATTGCCTGGGTGGCACACCTGAGGAAACGACGAAATTTGAAGTGCAGATCGTAGCGTAGTGCGACGAAGAAAGTGTGATGGAGAGAGTGGAAGGGAATGGAGGTAAAAAAAAAAAAAATTTCCCAATTTCGAACGCGACGCAGTTCTACTCAGCAAAATTGGCACCAGAGTTTCTGGGACCTTTCAAGGTTGCCCAAAAGGTATCTGCGTCAATGAATAAATTGGTAGATATGGAGGGGCGTGAGGCTGGACTGTGGCATGCCAAAGATCTCAAGCCGTGTATCGAATGAGATGGACACAGGCCAGGAACAGGGAGAAGGGCGAAGGGAAGGAAGTGCCTTATGAAGGAAGACATGACACAGAACATTTTGCATTTAATATGAAATGGACAATACTACATAGAATAAGGAATACGTGAATATACTCTGTTATTCGAGACGTTACTTGCATGGGGCGGTCCGTTGAATTGGTGCCATCCTGGTCGTCTAATTTTCGTATTCGTATTTTTTTGTTTTTTCTTTACTTTGGTTCATTTTTTCCCTCCCTCTCTTAAATCCATTTGTAGGGGGAGTGGTCCGAGCTAAAATAGAATATAGAGAGCATTAGCATATATATGTCTGCTCGTACTTTCAGGAACATTTTTTAGGCTAGCGAGTTTAATCTAAAATAGGATTAGTGCCGGATTGGTCATAAGAGTTTTAAGGGTTTTAGTTGATAGTTTGGGGTGAGATAAGTTGAGAATAGGTCAATCGATTTTCAGAATTTGCGGGGTAGGTCTGGGACAGGGGTATTTGAAGTTGTCATTAAGTTCAATGTCAGGGATACCAGCGAATCGGTGATTTACTTTGAAACTGTTTGCGATTACCATTTCAAGTTATATGAGTAGTATTGCCTACGGGCTTTGGATCTGGTCTAGTTTTTCTTTCCTCTCTCCGCTTCATCTTTCCTCTATTAGGTCTAACTTTGTTTTTTTCTCCATTTCTTCCTTTTCTTTCCCTCCCTCTCCCGCTCCAAAAAACAAATTTAAAAATTTAGGAGTAAGTGCGAGTGTAATTAAGTTTAGGAATTAAAAAATAAAGTAAAGTAAGAAAATGAATTGTTCAATAGGTAGAGTAAGGTATAGGCTACGAATTAAGTTTTGTATTTATCTTGAAATGAAACAAAAGCATAATCTTGCTCGAACTGAACGATAGATAGGATGGCAGTTAGACTGTAGATTTTAATAAAGTAGATTGTTAGGTATTGGAATTCTAGTTATGTAAATAATTCTCTTCAAATCTTTTAGTGAACCGTCTAGGAAAAAACATGGTGATGGGCATTTTAGATATAAAAATGATAGGTTTGTGAAGTACAGGAAGGTCAGTAGGAATTATAGGAATATGGGGCAAACAGTATTAGTCTCAAACAAATTCATAATTACTAGCAGATTACGGGTCGATAGTTATGTTCGTTAAAATTCCCTTAAACACTGGAGATATCTTTGCTAAATACTACCAAGTGAAAAACTATTATGAAGAAGGATAGATTTGAGCATACAGAATCGGAGCAAGTAGTAGCTTGTATTCTACCCACGCAAGACCGTAAAAAATGAAGAACTTATTTTGAGCACCGGGATCGATTAGCCACCGCGAGCCAAGGTTTAAAGTTAGGAATTATTGTGAAAGGATAATTCAGATAGATGTTCGAATTAAAAAAAAAACACCGGTAAGTAAAGTAACTATGTATGTAACTAGTGTGTAAGCCTGCCAGATAAATCCACTTTCACACCAGACAAGGAAACGGAAAAGCTTCCTCTCACGGAACGCCAGAACAACAAGAACAAATGGCCATCGACTGCGATTCCTCCGACTTTGTAGCTTCAATTTATAGCGCCCTTGAACATAAGGACACAGAAACTGTCATACGGTTGCTTTGCGGTGCCATGAAATTTTGGATCTGATGGGATATTGTGGTAGTCGCATTTGCAGAATATACATCAAGTATCGGGTCCGCCAAAAGGACGACAAATCAACTATATGTGCCGTGAAGTGCACCAGGGGTTGGAGTCGTGACAATCAAAATTCATAGGGACTAAAGTCGAGCGAACGCCCTTCACACGGAGATGCAAAATTGACCAATTTCAACGTACCAGCACAGATTACGGCGACAATATCTACAGCAACTGCAACTAGCAATGATGCTAGGATCAATACGACTTCAAGGAATAAATATACTCGTTCAACTCACCGATCAAACCCATTCAACACTTATCAATCGAAAATATCCTGATCACGTATGACAAACTTACGAATATAACCACATATGATGGAATAAGCCACCAGCTTTTCGTTTTTGCTTAAAAATAAATCTTCGATATTTAAATTATTAAACATTCACGAATGTGCTAGTTGAAGGGCAATTTATATTTTAATTGCCCAATATCAAAACAATTTGAGTGCCGCTGGTAGATTTCGCACAGCTATAACAAATTTCGTTTCCCGCGAAAAAAACGTAACGGGTTCCCGCTGGAGATGAATTGACGAGGGACCTGTGAACAATGGAATCTGCCTCTTTAGCGGAACGACCTTTGGTGGCGACGGAAGCAGAAGAACGAAGATTGATTGAGTTCCCAGTGACAACAACGGCGGTATTAAGTTTGGAGTTGGCAAGCCAGTGTGTGGAATCAGAGCCACAAGAAGTTTTTAAATCGGTAGCTGGAAAAGGTGGCAAAATCACCGGAGGTAGCGACAAAAAATCTTTGATTGACGGCGGAAATACCGGGGGTCCCCCTACGTATATAGATTTATTAGTAATTAATTCAATTTCAACTATTGTTAAAACAGAAATACATTTTCCTTTAAATTTAAGCGTGATATTTATAGTGAATTTTGTAAAGGTTTCAGATTTGTGCGAATTACATATTGAATTTAGGGAAAATTTTAGTTTTGGCTATTGTTAACTTCGCTCGCGGATAACGTGGAAGAGTGAGTAATATCAGTTCCAGGTGGTCCCCTTTAAATTTCGGGATACCGCCTCATAATTTTTCCTGCCTCCCAGCTTAGTGGAAATCGCCTTCGAGGATATGTTGTGTTGGTGGGATTCCATTAGCGGTTGATTCCTGGTGCAGATTCAATTCGTGCGTTAGAGATTTTCAGTTTAGGTGCGTGAAATTTCTCCGATAAACCGTCCGCTCACTTGGTGGTTAACGTGAGCGTTTAGGGCTGAAGCGAGTGGTGCCCACGCCCATCTCTGACGAGCGAAACCGGCGCCCGCAGAACCCACAATGGGAGCGCCCTCGAGGGAAGGGTAACATAAGTCTCTTAGTTTTTTCTTAAATGGTATGTAAGAAGAAGGGAAAGGACCAGGCTTGAGATTATTATGATTTCGTACGATTCTTAAAATTGGTGAATGGAAATATAAATCAGTTCTAGCATATGGGGTAACGAAATAAAAATTCATCCGAGATGAACGAGATATTTCTCGGAAACGCAGCTCAGAAAAAAATATTCAACGGGACTTAGTGGTAGTAGAGTTTATACAAAAAAGGTTGGTCTAAATAAGTTAGTCGGGATATTAGAGATGGAAGAGATAGGAAGGATAAACGACTTGCATAGGGCTGATACGGCAAATTAAACTTAAGGAAAAGAAAACGCATGAACTTTCTTTGGACAGCTACTAAGGAAGACACGAGATAGAAATATCAGGGGACCAGATAACAGAACAGTATTCAAGCAAAGCGCGGGCAAGACAAACAAATAGGCGGATAGAAGAAGATATGCTATTCAATTTATGTCCATGTCTAAGGATAAACCCGGAAACTCTAGACGCCTTAGTAATCACATTTAAAATATGAGCATCAAATTTGAGTTTTGGATCAAAAGTTACTCCAAGGTCTTTATGACTGAACACTTCAGAGAGCAAAGCATCAGTTAATATATAATTAAAGTTGAGAGGAGAATCCTTGAGAGGAAAAGTCATTTTATGACATTTAGTAGTGTTTGGACATAAATAGTTTGAAGCACACCATTTGTTTAGAGCATTCAGATCAGTTTGGAGAAGCTGACAGTCTAAATGGGATTTGACTGCTCGAAATACTTTGAAATCATCAGCATACAAGAGGCAAGAGGAATTAATTACAAAGGGAAGATCATTCATGAACAACAGATAGAGAAGAGGTCCAAGAATTGAACCATGTGGAACACCAGATGAAGGATAATAAGGACTAGACTTAGTACCAGAGAGACTTACTCGACAGGGACGACACAATAGATAAGATGACATCCAAGATAGACGAGCACCCGAGTTGCCAAGACCTCCAAGCTTACGACAAAGAAGTAAATGATTCAAAGTGTCAATGGCCTTGGAGAAATCCGTGAAGATCACATCAACTTGCAGTTGGTTATCCAAAGCTCTTGCAATACTATTTGTGAACTCCATTAAATTAGAGGTAGTGGAGTATCCTTTAAGAAAACCATGCTGCTCTGGAGCAATAACAGGAGCTAATGAGTTTGAGAATCGATTATGAATCAACCGCTCAAGTAACTTTGGAAAGCAAGAAAGTAAGGAAATAGGGTGATAATTGGAAACTGACGTAGGATCATCACTTTTAAAAATAGGTACAATATTAGCTGTTTTCCAAGGGTTAGGGAAGGTACCAGTACTCAAACTTAGATTGAAGAGGAGAGATAAAGGAAAACTAAGCAATGATGCTAACGACTTTACAAATATGTTTGGCAAACCATCCGGCCCAGGGCTGATATTAGAATCAAGAGCATTAATCAAAGCCTTGACTTCAGATACATATCAATAAAGAAAGGAAATTGGGAAGGAAAGATGATTAGGTAAGACAACAGGATGCACAGCCACAGCGGGAGAAGAAAAAGTTGAAGAGAAAAATTGGGCTAATCAGTCAGTAACTTCTTGAGGAGAAGAAACCTCTGCACCATTCCAAAAGACCTTATTAGAACTGAAAGAGGATTATTTCAGCGACCTTGTATAAGATCAAAACGGCTTTCTACTATTAGCTACAAGAGAGCTATCCAGACTACTGAAATGCGTTTTCAGAGCATATCTGATCTCTTTTTTGGCAATAGCACGCAGTCTGCCAAAATTACATCTTACTTCAATAGTGCCGAGTGTTTTAAAGACACGATGTGCCTTATCTTTTGCTCGCAGGGCACTAAGTACTCGCTTTGTAAGCCAAGGCTTTTGATTTTGGGAAACCACCGAACCCCTCTCGAAATGACGCAGAGGAAGTCAGCAGGCAAAGTTGCGGCACCAACTGGGGGAGCTGTTGCGTCTTGTATGGGTCAGCGTTACACTGGAGGAGAAAGCCACGGGAGTAGTGAATTTTGAATACCTTTACTTCGTGGCATAGTTGCGTTGATAATTTTGAGTGTATGAATTATAACGTTTTAAGAAAAAAGTCAAACCCAGCTCTTTTTCTTTTTCCATTGGGAAGAATCTTTTCAGGTGTTTCTAAGGTAAGGCGTGAATGCGAGCCACACGAATCAAGAGTAGTTGGAACCATTACTTATTATTTATAACAAGCCCATACATCAAGTAATCAGAATAAAAAGTTGAAAAAGTTTGTGCTCGTTCTTAATTCGCTTGTTAACTATAGAGTTATCCATTTTACGCTTGGGAAAGTAAGCCCAAAGAAAACACATAAAATATTCAGATGGAAACAAAATTTTTTATTCAATATAATGGTTGAACTTTGCCATCATACGTGAAATACAACATCATTCAAATGTTTTCCACGGAACCTCTTACAGGCCTCAATCCTTCTGAGGTAATTTTCAATGACTTTTCGGCACATTTCCGGCAATATCTTGGCCATAACTTCACGAATATTGGTTTTCAATTGCTCAAGATTTTGAGGATTGTTTGCGTAAACACGATCTTTCGCATAGCCCCATAAAAATAAATCCAAAGGCGTTAGGTCACAAGATCTTGCCGGCCAATTGACATCACTCAGTCTCGAAATTACCCGTCCTGGAAATTTCTCTTGCAAAAGTGCTTGATTAGCCTATGTTGTGTCGCTTGTGGCTCCGTCCTGTTAGAACCACATGTTTTCCAGATAATAATCTTCAATTTCTCTCCAAAAATAATCAGTTAACATCCGTCCATAGTGGTCAGATTTGACTGTAATGGCTCTACCTTGATCGTTTTCAAAAAATACGGGCCAATAACACCACCAGACCATAATGCACACCAAACGGTCACTTTTTCCGGATGAAAAGGCCTTTCTGCGATCACCTGAGGATTTCGAGAGCCCCATATGCGGCAATTCTGTTTATTTACGTAACCACTGAGCGAAAAATGAGCCTCATCACTAAAGAAAATTTTGTTCAAAAAATCTTTATCAATGGGCTTGTTGTTCAATCACCCAATTCGCATACATTCTGCGTTGTGTATGGTCTTGAGGCTAAAGTTCTTGAGTGAGTTGGATTTTGTACGGATGGAGATGCAAATCCAAATGCAAAATCCGCCACAATGAGCCGTTAGACAAGCCCAAATGTTGAGCACGTCAAGGAATCGACAAATTTGGGTCTTCCTCCACACTTTGAGCAACGACAGCGATATTTTCAGCAGAACGAATGTTGCGGTGATGCACAGGCCTTGCAATGTCAATAACCGATCCAGTCTCTTCAAATTTTCTCACTGTGTTCCAAATTGTTTGCTGTGTAGGTCGATTATGTCGACCGTAATCGGCTCGTAAAGCCCTAAATGTTGATACAGCAGAATCACCATTTGTATAATAAAATTTAATAATTTTAACGCGTTTTTCGACTGCTAAGCGATCCACATTTCTAAATGGCAAGCTTTCAACTAAGAAAAAACACGCTTTGGATGATATTTAATTCTGACAGATGTCAAATGGCAGGGTTATACTTTCCTACCACGAAATGGATAACCCTGTACTATGTACTAGCAGGTGACGTGAACGCTAAAAATGGCAAGTATTTAAATAAGCACAACGATCTATGAGGTGGATTCTTAGAGTAATGAATGGCAGAATATAAATGTGTATATCAGGCTTCTTAATCGCTAGTAATTCCTATATAATTTATTGAAGTGAAAAGAAAACTTGTATCAAATAGTTGAAGGTAGGATGTGAAATGATTTGATAACGAAAATCGTATAAGCTCACTTTAGCTTAATTCATTTTAGAGGAACAAATTTCAGGAGCTATTCAACTAAGAATCAAAAGTTATAGTCTCTCATACTCTATTATAAATGCCGAATAAATTCAAAAACTTTTGAAAGCCAATTTTCTTGATATCCAATAGCGAAAAATTAGAAACACAAAACAAACCCCCGAAAATATCTAACCCTCATAACAATTTCACGGATCCGTTACTTTCGATCAATCATTTCCTTTTTATGTAGACAATTTTCACAACTTTTTCCCGTCCTCGCTTATGTATTTTCCAATGTTCTTGTTGTGTTCATCCCTGTTTGTTTTTGTCTTATCATATTTCCAAGTCAACATAGAACAAGCAATCCTTCACGAATTTCCACCAACCGTCGCAGGAAGTAGCCACATCACGTGAAAAATATGTTCGGATTACTTTGAACAACCCTCAGAACCTGACACGAAACTTAATAACTCTCCAATGGGTGATATTTTAGTTCAGATACATGTAACTCTGGTACTGTGACGTAGATGGTGGATCTTGGAATATTTGTATACTTTGAGTTACATATTCGCTTACATAAAGCTGGGGCAAGGTTGAGATTGCATTCCAAATATTCGATTTGAGGTAATAGCTTTTTTGGAGATTCATGCATTTCTAAAAAAACAAAAATTTCTGTTGCTTGCTAAATTTTACAAAATGCACCTTTGTTTTATTAACTATTCGGAAATATCGAAATTTCAAAAGGAAAAAAATCCCAATCATCCTGTGCCTCTCCAGTTCAAGGAATTTGCTTGACAGTTTATTCAAATATATGATAATTAGCAATCCGCGAATTTTCAGGTGAATTATGTTCGCAGGACACGCACGAGTAATTAACGAGAGACGTTGAGTTAAGCAAGACCTGAGTTAGCAAACGATAAGGACGAGAAAATCTCATTTTGTTGGTTGAACAACTTCTCCCCGTAGGCTGATATCAACTCCCACCCCTAAAATAGAGCGAGCAGGATGAAGGAGCCAACTGGTTGTTATTATTCCGTTTCGGTGAGTATTAGGGCTGGGATAATATAATTTTTATGTACACAACAGGATTTTTCGTGGTAATTAATCATTCAGGATTTGTTTCAAAAATTTATGCTTTTCGTTTTCTTGTTACAGGTCCCTCCTTCCGTAACGATTGTATTTGCAGGATAGGTGGGTTTGCCTAAATTATACGACAGGAATAGTGAAAGAAATGGAGAGTATGAATCGAGACAAAATCAAAATCAAATAATTAGCTGGACAGTGCTTTAAATATTTAGTTTATGTTGCTTATTTTTTATCAAAATCTATGTTCTCTCTTCGAAAAAAATATACACTTACTAGTTCGGTTTGCAATTCAGTTTTATTTGAAGGAAAATGAATAAAAGAAATAGGTCACTCCTTGTAAAGACACGACGAAGTATGTCCTAAGATTCCCTAAATGTACGAGCGTTCAAACACCAATAAAATAAAGCCAATATTCTTACTTCCTTAAGAAACGTAGCAATAACTGGCTTTAATTTCCCTCAAATAATAATAATGTCTAGACTCCATTTAAGTTTCGTACATTCTTCCGCTCCTTTGGCGGTTGTTGAAACAAAAAACCAACGAAAAACCAAGCTAATTCACTTTGCACCCTTATTCAAAATCTACTCATTTCGGTACAGGCGAGATAATTAATTTTACATTCAACATATCGTTTGCAACGTACCGACAATATATTTTCAGCAGCAAAAAAGGACACCATCATTACCATGCAAAAAGCACAAAATGCAAAAAATTATAATGAACCCCACGCCCCAACAATGACGTGATATTCCAAACTCCTGCTTTATATTCGTCCAAACAATCCATTAAACTCTACACCAGCAGCAGCCAACAAGAAAGTTTAACGTGAAAGACATTCTGTCGGTGGAAGTTTGAATAACTTTGAATTCCTGTACGGAACACATTCAAAAAATATTTGCTTTTCATATGTGGGTACCACCTCTTGCACTCGTTGCTCTTTTGGAAATTTTACATGAGGATTTGTAAATAAAAGGATTTGAATTGGTTATGCGAGAACAAATGAACGTACGAACTATGTGTTCACCACACACAATAATAATAAGCCACATTCGCCTTGTGCTCAGGAACAAAAGGAGATTTTCAGACAAAGGTGGAAAACAATATAGCCAAGCTTGCATTCGGGAAAAGTTGCTGCAGGAATGTGAAAACACTCGCATTGGGAATTTCCAAAATGCAGTCGTCATGTCTGTTTAAAAATTATTCAAAAAAGTGTGGGTGGGTCAAATTCAATTCTGAATAATGATGCAAACAACTGGTAGGAACATTTTTTTTCTGGATTTGCATTTGTTTGGCTTAAGTTGATATAAGCTACATAGTAGGAAGATAGTGTAATTTCTAAGAACGAGCTAAAAAATATCAGGAAGCTTTACGTAGAAGAAAAGATAACATGATCCTTACTGGCCAACAAAAAACTACGGACTATTTATATTTAGAACAAAGTAAAGGATGATTGAGAGACGCTTGCTATGCTATGGGTGTTAAACGTGGCTCCTAGTCCAAACATCTACAAACAGATTAAATGCCTTCAAAAGACGGGTACTGAGGTGGATAATTGGGGCAAAGCTAGAGGGGGACCAATGAAATTTTTGACGAACCGGAGGTCACAACGATTCTAAGACTGTGGAAGCTGCAATGGGCTGGCAACGGGAATAAAGGATACCCAAAACAGTATTCGTTGAGAGAACTGAAGCGTGGAGACCAGTGAAGAAACCGCTTGCATTCATGGGCTCCACTCTTTGATATCATTTTTCTATTGTAGAAATGTGCTCACCGCTTACGGTGAACAAGTTTAAGAAGAGGAGTCCAAAGAGAGTACAGGAAGAGTTTCTTTTAGGAACATGTGGCAACGTAAAGCCTTATAAGCATTGAAAAGCTCCTCGACACTACTTTTATAGTCTTTTCATAAGTAATTTCTGAGAAAATTTGAAGTAACTTTGATGAAATACTCGCAAGCATATTTTTCTGCATCACTATGTTTTTTTTTAAAGATTTCGCCTTTCATTAATTTCCTGACAAAAGAATCTACAATAAATATCTTAAAATTGTCATCAGCAATTTCGCGAAATTTTTATCCATCACCACCCCGGTCCTTTCGAGAAGTTTGCAAGCGTTTAAGAAGTTTTCATAAGGAGAAATTTGAAATACAACGGTAGTAGAAATATATCAGCAGGAGGTAATAAGGGAGCAAATTTAATATTTTTTTTGTTCCCGTGTAAGAAATTCCCTTTGGTCCAGTCTTTTTTGACATAATGGTTTTTTGTCTCCACTATCTGTTAAATAAATACAACCACAAAATTTAATATATCTGAGCTTAAAAAAGCGCAATAGCTTTTAACTCTCTACAAACTTTCAATCATTTCATTTTTTTTCTTTTGATTTTGAGATGAAGGTTATTCATGCCCTGAGAGAGCGTAGGCATTGGGAGACAGCATCATTGATCTCAAGCAGTATGTACTGATGATCACTGGCTGATTAGTCCTCTCATACTCTCCAATTGTGTATCCTCCATACTAGGAACTCCATGGCAAATGTTATACAACTTTGAGGCTAAGCCTGGTCCCACAAACACACTCAACTACAAGATGACGGCACTGACCGACTAACCGCCGACCGCCGAAGACGTACCATGTCACTGTATCGTTTGAGTATTTCAAAGATTATTCTTGTTTAATCATTAACCATGATAAACATTTATGTCCTCGGGAAGACCGAATTACTTCCTTTTCTTTTCTATTATTTCATATCTTCGTGCATATTTGATGACCAAGACCTACGCTCATCATGACATTCCAGAAGTTGTTCATTGTTCTCGAAAATTGTGAAATATCTTGTATCATAAAACGTGACGCATATTATGTCCGATATGGAAAATTTTCGCGATTTAACCGTGAAGGAATTACATGAAAAGTGCCGCGTATAAGGATTGGCGCCGTCGGGAAACAAGTTTGATCTTGTTCAACGCCTTATTGATAACGTGAAATCCAACGCGAGTATAATTGAGACGGACGATACTCTTATCGAGAGAGTTCGAGAGTTGGAGCAAACAGTACGATAGCTGTTGTGTAGTGAATTCAGATTGTTCAAAAAGTCCGTGAAGGACTGCAGCGATGGTCTGCTGCCTCGGCAGAGGAAGGTGTCGGTATCTGCCGAGAATGCCCTCGTCTGGAGACGCGTGAATGCGCTGGTAGGCTAGCATTGCGGTGTCGTGGGGCGGGTTCATTTCCCCAGCACGAGGACCCACTACAAAAAAATTTCGCATTCACGAATTGGACTACAGTTCAAAAGGCGACCGAAGTCGCAAAATTTGTAGATAACCTCACAGAGGGAGATGGGACTTGTTACGAGAACAAGTGGAACCTGAAAAGAAAGGCGAACTTGGGGTGACCTCGTCATTACCCAACGAAGTTCATGGCCCACAAATGAAAGAGGGGCAAACGGCTGGTGGTGGAGCCCCTTCATACCCACCCAACCGGAATAAATCCATAGATATCTTGTTGAAGTGGCCAGGTATTCCTCTTCTGAGTGGAAAACTCATACAACTTGAATTGCATGAACTTTCCCATCAGAAGGGGAGAACCCCGGTGACCAATTTATGTCATAGAATTATACAATTGGATTGCATAAATCTATGCCATAAAGAGGCACTCTGCTTGGGCCACTCAACCCACGAAGTCACCTGAAACGAGAAGGATTAATGTGTACCCGGCGGCTGGCTCATGGTTTTCAGGGCAGCCTGCCACCGTACCGAGTCCTATACCCGGTTAGAGCCGGAAGAAAGGAAAGACCAAAGGGTATGGTATTAATCCATTGTTTGATTTCATAAGGAAAAATATATTAAAACCAGTAATAAACAAGACCTCTAAATTATATAAAAAAACGAAAAAAAAACAATCAACTTTTCCTTCTGTTGCTGCTATTGTTATCAAAAGTTCTAAATCTTCAGTTATCCGTTGAAGTCTCATCTACGTTACTTTCACCGAACATAAATCTCAAGGAATATTTTCTTATTGTTTGCTTTCATTACATAGCGCCTTAAATAAGTTTGCTATAATGTGTATGTAGTAATTGCAATGAAAACGTAATAAACAATTAAAATGTTATTTCTTTTCAAAATTTTGTTTTTATAACATCGTAAAATTAGCTAAGTAATATATGATATAAATAAATTTTATAATAAAAGTATTTTAATAATATATTTAAATTAAAAAGGTACTCACCCGCATGGTCCGTCGAGCGCTCGATGGGTGCAGGTATCCTCTAAATTACTGGGCATGGAACACAAAAAGAATTATAATAATCATCAATCTTAAAAGTATTGCCGGAATAATTTAAATCAGAATCGCCCGATACAATCACTACAGGTAACAATTCGGTAAAACGGTGCTGCAACCTTTAAAAATTATGCTGAATCTATGCAGTGTAAAGCCATTAGATTTGATATAAACATTCCGCGAGCAATCGTTTAAATTCAATTCGTGTACAAAAAAAATGTCCGTAATTTCGCTTTATAGGCAGGTACAGGAGATGGGGGATCAGTTTTCAAGGCTTCCTCCGCCAATTTTCACACACAATACATTCGCCAAACATCATCGTTTTCATCCCCAATGTAATATTCGTCATGTCCTTGACTTGAGCGCACGCACCAAATCCTAACTGGCGTTCCTCGTTTAGCACCGGCCGTTGTTACGCGATGAAGTCCAACCCAATAAATTGCCCAGCAGACCATCCAATACACCAAAGCCCTTGCGGAATGAGAACCAAAACCCGAAATTTTGGTGCAGTATTCACAAAATTAAGTGTCTCAAGGCTGCGAAAGCAAGCATAGGGTGCGTGGTAGCCAATGAGAAAGGAAAAGTGGTTGCAACATCCATGCGGACTCCACAAAATGTGTATGGCAATTAAAGCACAAAGCGCGTGGAGATAATTTGTCTACATTAATTGGCAACAAAACAGCCACAAGCGGAGCGTACACTTGAAAATCTCGCGATTTCCGCACACAAAACAGGCGAGCACCACAAAACACCGAATTGCACCTTTCACTTCAAAAGCAAGCGACACCTCTTATCTCGTCGGATTTTGCAAGCGTTTCGCGGCGAACACAATAGTGCAAAACGCTATTCACATAACCGTTTTCTCCAACATCCCCGAAATAGCGCACTGTATCGAACCCGTTGTTCGTGGTGACCGCTGACTTTCACTAATCCCGTATTAATCGCTGCCTGCGCGGGCGTTTGCTTTTCTTTCGTTCAAAACGTTAAATGACAAACACTTCACAATTCGATATCGCGCAAGAATGTAATTGGAAAAAGTTTATTTCTTTTCAAGGTGCTGTGGCGGTTATAATCCTTTTTATTCCCGTCCTTCAACGCACTCGCAAAACACTTCACTATATCTTTTCTTTCTTCTCCTTTCGCGTCCGACGTGCTTGCCACCAAGGTTAATCGCCGACTCCCGTACTCAACTTGTTCTCCTCTAGTTTCACGTATTGTTTCGGCGCGACCGCTAGGCAATCGTTTCGTATTGCTTTACAACTTCAAGTGTAGCGCGAGGTACAAGTGAGCAGGACTGTTCTCTCTGATCGCGCGGGCCCAGATCTTTTTGCTTATTACGAGTGTTTCAGCTGTTTCTTTTGATTTATTATTTGCCTTGGCTGGTGCTTTTGATTTCTTTTTTTTTCGCATATCCTCACTGTTATCGCTTTCTGGTTCTGTGGGGAGATGCTGGCGGTCCGCATTCTTGAGCTGCTGCCGCTGCTGCTTGATAATTGTGACTTCGAAGAATCTTTTTTCTCCAATTTGTTACTTTTAATTGGCTTTTTAATTTCGTCGACTTTATTCGATTTAATGCTGCTGTCATCTAAATGAATCGGTTTCGGAGTTTCCTCATCGGTCTTTTTGGATGACTGAGCTGGCATATGTTGCAATTGAACATGAGTTTCCGCTGGTTGCTGCGATACAGTTAACTTTTGATCTTTGGGTTGAAAAACCGTAGGCGACGTAGGTTGGACTAATGCATTTTTAGGAATTTTCGGAGAGACATCATTTATGCTAAATTTCTGTAGTTCATTAACCGGGTTTTCGGGAGGCGTCTGCTGTTGATGCTGTTGTTGCTTCGCTTGCTGGTGATGATGTTGTCGTTGTTCTTCGAGTGTTTGCTGCTCGGTTTTCATTTCGGGCTTCATTGCCATTGGAATATTTGAATTCAATGGGTCGAAGTCCCACATACTAGCTGGACCGCCACTGCTTCCACTACTATTCATCCAAGGCATTCGCTACATATTATTGGGCATCGCGTTTTGAGGATATACGTTCCCAACGTTCGGAGGCATAGCTTTGGTTGTTTGCAAATGACGAAGGATTGCTTTAATATGTTCATCAGTGTTTTGAGGTTGCATTTGCGGTGGGGCTTGAATTATTGGTTGTCCGGAACTTGCACTTTGCATTAAATTGTGCAAAGGTGGCATAACAGGGAAATCGGTACGTCCACCCTAGGGACGAATAGATTTGGGGGGGGTTAGGTAATTTGGTCTGATTCAAATCAGTTTTTTTTTGCGAGCCGATACTGTTGGCATTCCCAGGTATCATCTGTTGCATCGAAAAGGGAGATGGGTTTACTCCTCCATACAAAAAATTAATAGATGCAGGAAGGTTTACAATATTATCTGGCAATGACACCTGGGTCATTTGTTGTTGAATTTGCTGCTGACGTTCAGGAGTTAGAAGCGCGAACTGCTCTGTTGCTGAAAGTTTGCTAAATATTAAACTTTGCCGAAGCAAATGTTCTTTTTTGCAGAAATTGCAAATGCATATTTAGAGATGTAGCCATTTCATTTGGGTTGCTCATCGGGTTGACTATATTCATGGGTTTTGCTTGGCTTATATTAACAGGCAGTGGAACGGATCTTGTGGTTACTGCGCTGGCATTTTGAGCCATAACTCCTCGATTACTACAGTTGGCACAAAACTCGACAGTGGAAAACGCACACGAAGCTGTGCATGTGCCACATAGCGCTTCTACTCCGATTATCCGTCCATCTCACAGCCAGCCATATGTGAGTGGTGGCTATGCCATTGCATGCACACCGTAGATATACGCATTTTTTCCGCCACCACTCACAATTCAGCCGTCTACGTATACAACGGCTCCGACTGTGACATCACCGATTTCAAATGCCACGATTCCGGCCTCTTCACAAGTGAAATATGTCAGTTTTTGTTATTCTCAAATACCACCCCCATCATTTGAATATTCGAGTCCGAACATATATCGCTGGTGTTCGAGACGTGATTGTAGTGTTGCCGGACGTTAACCCTTTCGCGAAGTGGTCATTGAAATCGGAAAAATTCGTTCATCGCGTATTGCGGCTTTAAAAACGCGTTCGGTTGGAGCAAAAAGGTTGTATTGTTGCCGATGTACTCTAAATTAATATGATATACACATCGAAATTGCGGAAACTAAACGGAATTCGTTCAAAACACTTGAACAGTACTACTATAAAGTACTATCTTTGGGTAGAAAGGGTCAGTTACCCGATCAGGCAATTATCAAATATTTAATTCGTGGTTGCGTTAATACGGATTTCTCACCCATTGCATCTACTTAACCGTATGTGGATTGTCATGAGCTGTTGGCGGCGATCCGACAGTACACTAATTATAGTGTATCGGAACATGTCATATCGAGAAAGGCACGAATTACTGATTCTCGTTTCAAAAATACGAAAATTGAAATGTCGTCTCCGCCGCAGAAGAAACAAAAAAAAGACGAAAAACCGCTTTGTTTTAATTGTTTCCATCCTGGACATATTTCAATCCGTTGTCCGCTTCCACAACGTCAGGAACGATGCACCGTTTGCCTCCGCACTAATCATAAAACGAGTGAATGTCCGGAACGATCAAATAAACAACCGCTGCCAAATACGAAAACGTTTGAAATCCAAACTAAAGTCTCCGAGTGTGAACCATCCGAAATAATTAAAGTCGTCAAAATTAATGGATACGAAGTTTCTTCATTTGTAGACCCTGGTAGCAACCGGACATTGATTAGGGAGTCGTTCGCACTGAAAATTGTAAGTGTTGACTCTTGTGACGTATCGATAAATGGATTCGCCGGAGGTAACTACCGATGCAAAAATAAAATTAATATCGAAATCGATGGCAAATTGTACGAAGTTGACGCTCTTGTGATTTGCAATCACCACCTCGAACACGACATTCTATTGGGACGTGATGTTCAGTGTCGCTGAGGGAATTGTTTGGTGATTCGTCGAGAAAAATGCTGGATTGAGAACGAGAACAATCTAAACGTGGGCACCTCATTATGAATGACGAACGTCATAAATTCGAGAATGTCTTGAGAAAATTTCGGCCAAGATTTGCAACGAATATTTACGAATTGGGGAAATGTTCTAATTATCAAATGATCATCTCGCTTAAAACCAATCAACCAGTTGCATTAAAACCCTACCATCTTCCATATGCAAAAATACAGATTGTCGACAAATTGATCGCCGAGCTTCTGGATGCGAATATTATACGGCCGTCCAATTCTGCATACTCCTCCGCTATCGTTTCGATCGACAAGAAAAATGGAGAGAGCCGTTTACGCGTTGATCACTGACATTTGAATAGCGTTACGATAAAACAACCGTTCCCGATGCCAAATCTTGAGGACCAATTTATGCAGGTGTCCGGACATAAATATTTTGCGGTTCTGGATTTGAGGATGGAATACCTTCAAATAGAAATGGCTGAGGAATCAAAACAATACACCACATTCATGACAAATAATGGGCACTATGAATATAATAGAATGCCTTTCGGGCTCATTAATGCGCCTGGAGTGTTCCAAAATCTTTTAAATAAAATTGTTTCTCGAATGAACTTTGGAGAAGCAATAGCATATCTAGATGACATAATTCTACCGCGTAAGAATGTGGATGGTTGTCTAAATTCACTTGCAAAATTTTTCGAACTCTTGGAGACCTACGGACTGACGCTGCAGCTAGATAAAAGCAAATTTCTCACTACGGAAAAAAAATTATCTGGGACACGTTGTGAATGAAGACGGAATTCGACCTGGGAAGGAAAAAGTTGCTGCTATTACGAATTTATAACTGCCAACTAACATCACCGAAGTGAGGAGATTCTTAGGTCTCACCGGGTTTTTTTCGAAAATTTGTGGAGGGTTATTCGTTAATAGTAAAACTACTGACGCAGTTGTTGCGACAATCGGGAAATGCCAGCAAATCAATTGTATGGGGCAACGAGCAGCGAAATTCGTTCGAACAACTTAAGAATATCTTGTGTAACGAGCCGGTGTTAACATTGTTTGATATCAACGTGCAACACGAAATTCATACGGATGCCAGCACAATTGGACTAGCTGGAGTACTCTTGCAATCAAGCGATGGTAAAAGCTGGAAGCCTGTCTTTTAATATAACTGCCACTGTTCAGCAGCGGAAACCGTTTATCATAGTTATGAGCTTGAAGTGCTTGCCGTCGTTGAGACATTGGATCGATTCCGAGTTTATATTTTGGGTAAGCGCGTACGAGTTGTAACGGATTGTTCCGCCGTTGCTCAGGTGAAAACAAAAACCAAATTAAAACAAAGAATTGCCAGGTGGATGCTGCGATTATTGGAATACAATCTCGGAATTGTGCACCGAGTGGGAAAACGACTCACTCATGTCGACGCTCTCAGTCGTGGTCCTGATTCAGCACCCCTTGAACCTACAGTCACTGGATTAGTTTTCGCCGTTTCAGCTGGTAGTGACGACTGGATATATACAATACAGCTGAAGGATGACCAACTTCGACACATTATAGCCGTTCTTAAGAATGAAGAAGAAGACCTGCGAATGAAAGAAATAAAAAACGATTTCGAACTTTACCAACACCGACTGTTCCGGAGAACTAATCATCGACTCAAATTAGTAGTGCCTAAATCGATTAGATTTCACGTAGTGCAGAACTGTCACGACAATTGTGGTCATTTCAGTGTCGACAAGACTAAAGATCGCCTTGCACAATATTATTGGTTTCCAAAAATGCGAAAGTTTGTGAAAGACTATATCGCTGCGTGCGTGAACTGTTTTTATTATAAGTCACGTTCGTGAAAACCAGAAGGACGTTTATATTGTGATGAAATGCCGCCTACACCGTTTCGATAATTGCATATTGACCATTTATACCCTTTCAGACGTATTGTAGTAAAAAGGGATACGATTACATTCTGGTAATATCCGACGCCTTTACTAAATATATAGTGGTGAAAGCCCTGCATAATACCTCGAAACAGCCAGTCTTAAATGCGTCAGCGGAATCGACAAGTTATTTTGGTTTACCGCAGATTATAGCATCCGATTGAGGTACCGCGTTTACCTTCCAAAAATTCGCTTCGTTTTGCAATTTGCATAATATTTAACATAGTACGGTTGCAGTCCAAACTCCGTGAGCTACCGGTCAGGTGGAGCGGGCAAATCAGACTACTCTATCGTATTTAGCCCAAACGAAATCATCTTTGATTTTAAATTAAGAGATGTAACAAGCAACCAACTTATCTTATTTCTGCTAGAAGTCATTATATCGACAACCAAAAACAATAAAATTGATATTCGAACCAAACGCAAGCAAGCCTTGGCGAACATTGCTAAAGAACGTCTACAATGGGAGAGTCGATCGCAAACATGCACCACCGAAAAAATACGTAGTTAACGACTTGGTCCGCTTCAATAATGATTTTCCATCTACCGGACAAAGCCGTAAACTGGAGCCGAAGTTTAAAGGACCATATACCATTTCTCCAGTCCTGGATAAGGATCGCTATGTAATCGAAGACATCAAAGGTTTACAAATATCCACTGAAGCTTTCTGTTCTGTCTTCACATCCGAAAAGTTTCGACCCTGGTGTGCCACTCCTCCCGAAGTTGAAAATACTCATGACGAAGATGACTACGCAATCGAGGACGATCACGATGCAGAATTGGCCAAGCTGTCAGGCTAAGCCCGGTCTCACAGACACACACTCAACTACACGATGACTAGTGAGAGGCACGGCAGTGACCAACTAACCGCCGACCGCCGAAGACGTACCGTGTCGCTGTATCGTTTGAGTATTGCAAAGATTGTTTTTGTATAATCATTAACCTTAACAAACATTTATATTCTTGGGAAGACCGAATTACTTTCTTTTCTATTATTTCATATCTCTCATCCTGACACCAGGAATTGATTTCTGCACAGTCCATACGGCGAAAAGTTGGCGTATCACCTATGTTCCGCAAGACAAGTCCTGTTTTGGCCATCATATCTATGTTAAGGCTCATTTTCCCCGCGGATCACTTTGAGGCATGATCGCTTAAGCATTGCAGTCTTCCTCAACGAGTACGTGGCCATTTGCATTCAAAACAACGTCCTTCAAAGCATTAAGTTAGCTTGGAAATATGAAATTGGTTCGTTTAGCGTTAGGTACTTACTATAGAATGTAGTCCTTGAAGACCGAACTCACACAAAATACAGCTCTCTACTAGGAAATCAGCACTATTCTCAGCCCAGATGGGGGTAGCACAAGTTTTGTTAGGGTACCATGGGGAGGAACTTTAGTTGTGGTGTTGCTGACTGAGCAGTAGCAAGCCAGCTTGTCTATCTCTTGCAAACTGCACAGGTAGATTCTGAGTTAGTGTGCTCCAAAGAGATTAATGTGCAGAATATGGCTCATCAAAAAAGCGCTTAAATGGAACCATGTGACACATTATGCTCGAGTAGTCCGAAAAGATAAAAGGACTTACAGCAGCTTGGAGTATTGGAGCAGTTGACTCCTCTCCCATTAGAGCAGTGACTCTCCAGCATGAAGGTGCCTCACGGTGTAACAAAACGATACCTGGCCCGAATTAACGTTTCAAACGGTTCAACGCTAAGTTCTCGGGTTGATAGGGGAGGTGTTTAGTGGGTAGTTCAGTCAGTTGCAAGCATGGAAGTCCCACACTCAGTGTGTAAATAGCATTCAACTCCCAACCACAAAAAAAAAACCTGACTTGGCTCAACATGATAGACTAACTTGCATGGTTTATCATCTCACTCAACTGGTTCAACATAGCCTTCAACACTCTGTTCACCCTTTCAATCATTTGTTTGTAGGGGTATTGTCGCAATTTTTACATGTGAGGTATTGTTTTTCACCAGGGACTCCCCGAATTCAGATGGGAGATCGTTAGAGCAAGGGGGCGACAAGGTGTCTTCCAAAAGAACGGTCTGTAATCGACCTCGTATGTTCAATGAAGTAGGCAGTTGAAGGCGCTGAGAATTTAATATTGACGTGCACCAAATCTTCGTTGACTTTAAACAAGTTTACTTCTGAAAGAAATATACTGTATAAAATGATGCTTGACTTTAGTGCTTCAACCATTTCCAAACCTACAATGGCAAATATTGAGTGACAGGGCAAAGTCATTTGGTGTTCAAATGGATGCTTTCAAAATGAAATCAGGATTAAAATAGGGGAATGTGCTTACTCCTATCCACTTCAACATTCTCTTGATCACACTATTCAGAAAAACATCAGCCAACTGCACAGGCATCCTAAAATCTAAGGCTTTACATATAGTAGCATTCGCAAATGACGTCATCATTATGGCTAGATCAATTCCATATGCTAAGGAAGCATTCTTACTGCTAGAGTCTGAAGCAAAGAAAATTGACCTTGAGGTAAATGAAACCAAAATTGAATTCTTTTCTCTTGAAAAGTATTGCTCTTTGAGTGAGCAGACTCGTTTTGACTGCTTTTAGTCCCCTTCACTGACTGAGGAGGACCATATTTCTTTAAGTGAGATGACACGTTTTGACTCCTTTGATTCATATTAAGTGTCTGAAGATGATTCAAAGGAGTCGAAACGCGTCTGCTCACTCAAAGAAGCATGGTCCGAGGTTTGGCAAAGCGATTGTTGAAAATTTATGGCAGATGTTTGTTAAAATAATCCAAAATTAAATGCTTGAGGTAAAAAAAGCGGCTCCCAAAGTCCAAAAAGTAAGCGCATTCGCTACTTTATTAGTGGTTGAAATGTTGAATAATTTTTATGGCTTAAATTGCAAGTATTCTTATAAACAACAGAATATTTTCCTTAAATTGTGTTTGACTTTCAAAGTGGCGGCCAGTAAAATTATTATTTGCTTTGAAAAGAATTTGACGTTTCCAACTAATGGTGCCGACGGGGCTCATTTTTAGGATTTTACAAAATAATTTTACAAAACCCTACTAAAATCGTGACCTGTCTGTCCGTGCATCCTTTTTCTCGCAAACTTTATTCATGCATTTTGGAGAAATTAGGTACAAAACCCTTCAGACATAAGCGTAGGTCTGTCTACGTAATTTGTTTCATTTCGTATTCAAGAAACTATTCGTCATAACAAACAATCAAATCAAGTATTGAAATGTCTAAAAATGACAAATTCAAAGTGGAAACTACCAAAGGAATATTTGGATATCTCACGCGAAATACTCCACAGTTCCTTCGAACTTTCTTGAACAAATGCAGATCAAAAGGCAGACATACATTTTATTATAATCTACTAGGGGCTAAAGTGTAACGGCAAACATACCAAAGCACATACTCACACCCGTACATTTGTACATATGAGTCAATGCTAGAATTCAATTGAAAATCACAGAGAAATTCGTTTTTCCATGTTTTTCTTCGACGGTGGTACTTATGCAAGTTTATATATGTAAGTAGTTTCAGCTCTACTGAGTTGTTACATGAAAAGTACATTACGTGATAACGAATGAGGTTGACATCTAACTCACATATGTACGTACATATGTGCACTTTTCGTTATGGATGCTTGTAAGTGAATGTTTTACGAAATTGATTTTGACTAAGTGCTATTCAGAATCTTGTCTAAGAATGATCCTTGATATGAAATTATGAAATGTTTTGGAATTGTACTGGAGATGATTTGATGTGAAATCGATGTGTTTGTTAACTGAGAGTACTCAAGATGAATGAATTTGGAAATGCTGATGAAGGATTGTCAAATCGAAATGATTTCTGCACTGTTTGCTTGAGTAGTTAACATCAATTCTAGATTTTAATAACCAATATGCAACATTTTCTATTAGTTTAGCTTGGACTTTTCATTTCAACTGCATATCATATTCGCTTTTCACTTTTTTAAATGTTTCTTTTGAACATTAAAAATGTTCTAAGTTTAAAGTTATTGTTGCGTACGATGTAAGTTGTTGATTTGTTTCAAATCTTTCATCCGTTATTTGTTTTTCTAATCTTCCTTTTGTCGGTGTATCATAGCAATTATTATCCCCGCCGTGATTTCATGTTCTAAAAAGATGGTGCTCTAAATTTTTTAACCTTTGAGATAACTTAAAGTTTTAGTTCGTCGAATACTTCATCGATCATAAATTATCATCAAATTCAAGCGGCTGTATTCTTCCAATTTTATATAAATATTTTACTGCACAATGCTTTAAAGCTTCATATGCCAAGAAATTACGAATGCACGGGGATTCAAAACCCAGAGGAGTATTTTAGGAGGTTCCATTCTTTGATGAGTGCGGACTCTACGTACCCGAGGAAGCAGAGGTTTCCGTAAAGTTCCTTCGTCCATAACATCAGACTACAATTGCGGATCCTCAGGAGTTAAGCGACCCGTGTCTATCAAGAGAAAGTAGCCAAGGGACAAAAATGACTGTCGTGAACGAAGCCTCAAGGCTTGGCAAAACTATAAGTTTGCAACTGCCCCTAGTGGGAGGTAAAACGCAATCGGAATGAACTCAAATCAAAACCACGATGAAAGTTGAGAGGGAGAAAAAAATTAGGGTACACGAGGTCGGATCCCCAGTAGTGGCAGCAGAGAGGAGTGAGTGATATTATAGAAGCAGGAACTTGTCTTCTATAACAGATATTTTTACAAGTAATTTCGGCTCCAACGGGGAAAATCCATTCAAGCGTAGATAATCGTTGGAGCGAACGCTGTCAAAACAAGAGGCCGACCATGGGAAAACCAAATGTATACAAAGATACCAAAAACCCTGATAGGGTAATCAATGATTCAATCCTGGCATGATCTTTAACGGTATTAAAGCCACCTCCCCTGGCTGGCTGGCAGGAGTACTCTTGGAGATTAGCATTCTTTACGGAGTTCCGCCCCCACGTAAACGAGGAAACACTGGAGGGAAAATCCTGGGCGACAGGGATACTCTTGAAGGCTAGCATTCTTTGCGGAGTGTCACCCTCACGTATCCGAAGAAATTCCCGCAGGGGGAATGCCGGTCGACAAGAGTACTCTTGGAGGCTAGCATTCTTTGGGGGGCACCGCCGTCACGGGTACAAGGGTATAGGGGGCACCGTGAGGTGCCCTCCTGGAATAACAGGTAACGACCCTGACTGGACCTGGACTACGCTTTGCACAACGAACTGGAATTTATGCGATGGGCTGGTGGACATGATGGTTCAGACCTAGTTGCTTTGCACGGTAGCACCAAAGTGACACTCGTGTGTGAACGGCTCCAATTCAACTATCATACCGTCTCCGTCCCGGTAAAACCTAGCCAGGCACTGGGTTGGTGTCGTAGATTAGGTTGAGGAGGACTCCCGATTAGCGCTGGCCTGGCCCTGAGCACTTGTCCCCAAAAAGGCTTGTGCTAACCATCGCATGGCCTCCCTGCTCTGCAAAGATAATCATGGGATTAAAAAGGCGACTACACACACGAACGAAAATAGTGGCTCCAAAGCGGGACTCAATCACACTGGAGCGACCAAAACCCTTAACAAAATTTAAAAAAAAAAAAACACAAAAATGGAAAGCGAAAATTACAACAATGACGACACAAACAGCGGCTGCAGCCACAATGTTAACAGCGAATAAGGAGCGGTACTAGGGACGACAAAAACAACGATTAATACAATGACAGTGAAGATGGTAGAAAGGTGGAGATTAACAGCCAGTCTCGTCCAAACTGAGATTCCTGCAGCGTTCGAGCGCAGCAAACGCCAGAGCTTCCTAAAAAGGAAAAGCCGGAAACTATTCAGGATGCATCAGATGTTCAAGCACTCGAGGAAAATATAAAGAACATCGAGTATTCAATGGTCCCAGATGTTGAGCCGCGAAGAGATTCTTTCAAAAAGTGGCAGAAAACAAAGTTCATATGGACGTCCGACAAGATAAAAGACCTGATGCGAAGCAGGAAAAAAAGAAGCCCCGACATAAAAGAAAAGAGTGTACGAAGAAGGCACACTATATTCTTTGCAAGGGTGCTGATCCAAGACTGCATCTTGGGCACGTCTTTGGATCAAGATTTCCAGCAAGCCCTAGTCAAGGCAAAATCAGAGCTTCGATGCCTGCATCGTGTAGTTCACCTGCCCAAGTTATGTTTGAGCAGTTTACCAGGAACATAAAGGCTGACTTTTTGCTACTGAGTGAGTAACCCCATGATGAATAATTTGGATGGTGTATCTCTGTGAAAGTCTGAGTGTCAAGCTGGCCACACAATCTGAGACTGTTACAATAACTATTTTGTTTCACCACTTACTGTTCATTAGGGATCCTACTCCGCTAGTTCTACCTGATTGTGTTCCTTGGTGGTATAAGAGGTTGCACGAATAAAGTATTACTAGATTTTCTTCCTTTCTTCTGGTTTCACTCAGTCCGATGACATCCCAGTTGATTTTTGCTGCTTTTTCCTCCAGCTCGATCAGTCTTGCTTGGTTGATAGCGTCCGGCAATTGTAGGTTGCTATGTTTATGGAAGTTAGGTGTTTCTGGTAGAGATTCAACCTCCGCGGATTCTTGACACCCTCTGCCTTCGTAGATGGTTCCTGAGAGCTACCTATCCCATGCCCACTCCGGCCTACGGAGAATAAGGGCTGTTGATTTTTGTGTACTATCATGTTGGGGGGGTGAGACGATACCTTACCACGCTGTCTCTTTTGCGGGTTGGTAAGGGGTAGGGGCGAAAAAGGAGTGTGGTGTGGGTGAGAGAAGGAGGATCGAGGTTTTTGGGGAGGAGGGAGAGTCATCTGAATTATAATCTTCCTATGGACAATCTACCCTAGCTGGGTAGACAGACATTTTTATTGGTGAAAAAGCCGTCCCTGAGATTTGAACTCGGTACCTCTCTTGAACTCGTATATATATATATATGTATATATATATATATATATATATATATATATATATATATATATATATATATATATATATATATATATATACATACATATATACACTATACTTTTATATGAAAGGATATATATATAGTATATGCCCGTGGCGTGCGTCCTTTACTATTTATAAATAAACATATATACACTATATATCTCATGGTACCGGTGACGGTATCGCTATAATATCTGATGCGAGATCAATGCTTTTTTGCCCATCCAAAAAAGTGCCCAAAGATATATAGTATATACGTGTGCATCCTATACTATTTTATAAACTAAACACAGTATACATTATATATCTCATGGTAGCGGTGACAGTGTCGCTATAATATATGATGTGACCTTTTCACAAAGTTTGAGAATTCTAGATTCTATAGTTTCTGGGCCAAACTTGCTGTGACGCACGGACAGACGGTCAGATGAACAGACGGATGGACAGGCAGGTCGTAAAACTAGTAAATCTTTGTAAATAAAATATTTAGAAAGACCTAAAAAGTCCCTTGTTCAAAATTTTCAGCACTCGATACAGGTTGACCGGCTTTATTCTACAATATGGAAGGCTATTGCAGCTACTAATCGGCTATAAAGCCAGTTCATAATATTTATAAAAACAATTGTGTAGAAATTAGATGGAATATTTACATTAACGAATCCAAATATATATCAGGAAGGAAGTGGAAAATATAGTCAAAAAACTTGAGGGGGGGAGTTAAAATCTATAAATTTTTGTCCTTTCTAAGACTGCATAGAAATTCATTGCATACACGTGTAGTGATGATGCAACTAATGATGGTTTTAGAATGAAAGCAATTTTTTTGCATAAAACAATCAACACATATATAGATGGTTAAACGACTAGCTAATTAAATCAAAACCCAGAACAAACGCATAACGATTTACAGGGTCAGATGGACAAAGCTGAGCAAAATGTCCGGAGCAGATTATCAACACTAGACCAAATACTTGAAGCAGTATGCTCTGGCAACTGCACAGCTCTGGGGATAGCTACTAAAATGACCACCATTGTAAAATGCAAAGCCCAATTGCCATTGATTCGTCGTTGGAGCAGCTTGAAAAGTGCAGTAAATTACCCAACTTTAAAATCTTATTGGAAACATTGAAATTTTGATATTAAACGGACTAGCTGTGTTGCTCAATTTCATTCTTGATTACAAGAGCATATCCAAAACGCGTAATAAAACCATCAAGCCATCTCCAGGAAACATATACCTTTGCACACAATTTGTACCGCTCCATAGATTTCAAATATTTTTACAGGCTGGCTAACTGGGCTTATCCCAAGATACAGAGGGCTGGCGCGGCTGTATATTGGCTTTGGTGTCAGCTTTTCGTACAAGTATATGCAAAAAATGCGGGGAAATAAGTATTCTGGGACAAAATTTTGCAAACATAGCCCAAAACTTTGAGGATTGACTATAGCTCTGACATATTGGGGGGATGATTTTAGAAGAACCCTCGAAAAAAATTGTATAGATATGAGCCCACCAAATCAAGCGCAACTACCCAGACTAATATGATTCCAGAAATTTGGTAGATAGTAATGGTTGATTGCAGAATATACTCAAAGCATGAACATCTTCAACCAAATTTCATACTAAGGCCCCCAGCGTTTAAATAAAAATTTGGACTAAGCTATGTAAAGTGTGATTTATTATGATGTTTTATTTTCAATAGGCCTTTTTTGACGCGTGACTCTTGTCAAACTGTAATGCAAATTCTATTCAGTATTGTTTGACAAATTATCATGGAAAGTCTTACACCGCAACAATGTTTCCAAACTGCTCAGCTTTGTTACGAAAATTAGCGTTCTGTGAGAAATATTTTTCGAAATTTATGGTTTGCATCGTCAACCTACCTAAACTACCATAGCCAATAGCATCCTAGATCGTGTGATATCCAACCTTATGATTATTTTCTTCATGATTACACAAAGTCTCTTGTCGTCAGGGATAAGCTAGCTTCAATCCACGCTTTGGAAGCCAACATTACTCAAATCTTTCGGGAGATACCGTCATACAAAATTGAACTCTCAGAATGGACCATTTGTGGCGAAGTCACGGTCAAAATTTAAATAAAATAAACTTTAAACCGTAATATCATAAATTGTTCTTTCGATTCTCATTAAATTTTTATCATAAAATTCAACCTTTTTTGTGATTCGGAGGTGAATATCATTTACGCACTAAGTGTGAGACTTCCATGCTCACAAATAACTAGACTACCCATTCAACACATCACCTGTCAACCCGAGAACCCAGCCTGGAACCATTCGACATGTTACTTCGGACCAGATCTCATTTTGTTATGGCGTGAGACGCCTTCAAGCTGGGGGATCCCTCTTCAAACGGGAGGCGAGAGGAAACGAGGAATTTCCAGACAAGCGATACTCCAGCCCCTACGCCCCCGGCTGCTGTGAGTTCCTTCAATCTTTTAGGACTGCCTGAGCATAATGTGTGACCTGGCTCCATTTGTCAACCAATTCGGGCTTCACCACAACTATATTATCCAGAGTGAGCTTTTCCGTCTTTCTGTAGAGGCTTCGTTGCAGTTTTTCACATTTTTTGCGCGCAAGAAATGTGTGGCAGGCATCGCCTTCCTTTCCTGGGTAAAACTGGCAATCGGGGGACCGTGATTTCTCAATCTTGTGCAGGTAAGACTGAAAGCAACCAGATAGAAGTCAGTTTCACCATACCTTCAATTTAGCCACGATCTCAGATCCAAAATGAGCCATGTGGTCCACCTTTCTTTCGTGTCATTCACCCGAGACTGCTGCCAATCATTAATCGAGCGCTTCTCTCCTCATGAACGATTGTCTCTCTCATGTCTTCATTTCGATGCAGATAAATAGCCGGGCGCTCTTTAGCAAGGATGGCAACAGGCATCACGCCTGCAATAACTTTCACCACCGAATCAGAAACTGTCAGATATGAAGATGCGATCCTCAGTGCTCCTCTTCTCTGTACCTGTGCCACACGTTTTCGGTATACCTCCTTACTGAGAAGGTAGCCCCATATTTCTACTCCATACAGTAGCACTGACCCTACAGCACTTATCAAGAGGTGTCTTCTTGATGGGCTGGTTAGGGTGTATGGGGGACTACGTTGGCCATAAGTCGACTCAGAGCCAATGCTCCCGAAGCAACTTTCTCAGTCGTTTTCCTGATTTGCTCATCTTCAAGTCGATCAGTAGCCCTAGGTACTTCATCGTTGGGTTCGATACGATTAGTATGTCTCCAATACTGATCATCTTTACTCTAGGGATTTTGTATAGTGAAAATAACCACTTCGGTTTTTCCCAATGCTAAACTGAACCCACAAGCAGTGTCCGGTCTATCACTTGGTGCATAAGCAGGCCTAGCCTAATTTGCGCTTGTTCAATAGTGCGTCCAGAGACCATAGCCGCAACGTCATCCATATAGCCCATAAAACGCGACTGATCTGGCATCTCCACTCTCAGTAGCCCATCGTAAAACACATTCCACAGGTTTGGACCTAGAAAAGATCTCGGGGCAACACCCGATGTAACTTCTATCCTTTGTTGACCCTATGTCGTGCTCTAAAAAAGGCTTCAGTCCTTCACCCCATCTAGTGGAGTTGAAGGCGTTCCTAACGTCGAGTGCCACCAACAGGACGATCTGTCGCTTGGTGCGGCTATATGCCTCTGCCTTTTGGACCGCGCTCACTACCTCTGCAATCGCATTAATGATGGAGCATCCTGCTCTAAAGCCGTACTTTATGCCTTTCATTTCAGATAAAAAACCAAACCCCATAATGAATCACGATATACAACATCCAATATTTTTCATAACATTGGACGTTTCTTTCGATAAAATGTATTTGTTCTTCTAACTTTTTGTTAATTTTGAAGATGCCCAGCTGATGAGCGTATGAATTTTCCGTGTCTCCAGTTAGTGTCTTGCCCTTATTTGTATGCTCCATAAACTTTGATCGATTTCATTAATTAATTCAAGTCTTACACCGCAACAATGTTTCCAAACTGCTCAGCTTTGTTACGAAAATTAGCGTTCTGTGAGAAATATTTTTCGAAATTTATGGTTTGCATCGTCAACCTACCTAAACTACCATAGCCAATAGCATCCTAGATCGTGTGATATCCAACCTTATGATTATTTTCTTCATGATTACACAAAGTCTCTTGTCGTCAGGGATAAGCTAGCTTCAATCCACGCTTTGGAAGCCAACATTACTCAAATCTTTCGGGAGATACCGTCATACAAAATTGAACTCTCAGAATGGACCATTTGTGGCGAAGTCACGGTCAAAATTTAAATAAAATAAACTTTAAACCGTAATATCATAAATTGTTCTTTCGATTCTCATTAAATTTTTATCATAAAATTCAACCTTTTTTGTGATTCGGAGGTGAATATCATTTACGCACTAAGTGTGAGACTTCCATGCTCACAAATAACTAGACTACCCATTCAACACATCACCTGTCAACCCGAGAACCCAGCCTGGAACCATTCGACATGTTACTTCGGACCAGATCTCATTTTGTTATGGCGTGAGACGCCTTCAAGCTGGGGGATCCCTCTTCAAACGGGAGGCGAGAGGAAACGAGGAATTTCCAGACAAGCGATACTCCAGCCCCTACGCCCCCGGCTGCTGTGAGTTCCTTCAATCTTTTAGGACTGCCTGAGCATAATGTGTGACCTGGCTCCATTTGTCAACCAATTCGGGCTTCACCACAACTATATTATCCAGAGTGAGCTTTTCCGTCTTTCTGTAGAGGCTTCGTTGCAGTTTTTCACATTTTTTGCGCGCAAGAAATGTGTGGCAGGCATCGCCTTCCTTTCCTGGGTAAAACTGGCAATCGGGGGACCGTGATTTCTCAATCTTGTGCAGGTAAGACTGAAAGCAACCAGATAGAAGTCAGTTTCACCATACCTTCAATTTAGCCACGATCTCAGATCCAAAATGAGCCATGTGGTCCACCTTTCTTTCGTGTCATTCACCCGAGACTGCTGCCAATCATTAATCGAGCGCTTCTCTCCTCATGAACGATTGTCTCTCTCATGTCTTCATTTCGATGCAGATAAATAGCCGGGCGCTCTTTAGCAAGGATGGCAACAGGCATCACGCCTGCAATAACTTTCACCACCGAATCAGAAACTGTCAGATATGAAGATGCGATCCTCAGTGCTCCTCTTCTCTGTACCTGTGCCACACGTTTTCGGTATACCTCCTTACTGAGAAGGTAGCCCCATATTTCTACTCCATACAGTAGCACTGACCCTACAGCACTTATCAAGAGGTGTCTTCTTGATGGGCTGGGTAGGGTGTATGGGGGACTACGTTGGCCATAAGTCGACTCAGAGCCAATGCTCCCGAAGCAACTTTCTCAGTCGTTTTCCTGATTTGCTCATCTTCAAGTCGATCAGTAGCCCTAGGTACTTCATCGTTGGGTTCGATACGATTAGTATGTCTCCAATACTGATCATCTTTACTCTAGGGATTTTGTATAGTGAAAATAACCACTTCGGTTTTTCCCAATGCTAAACTGAACCCACAAGCAGTGTCCGGTCTATCACTTGGTGCATAAGCAGGCCTAGCCTAATTTGCGCTTGTTCAATAGTGCGTCCAGAGACCATAGCCGCAACGTCATCCATATAGCCCATAAAACGCGACTGATCTGGCATCTCCACTCTCAGTAGCCCATCGTAAAACACATTCCACAGGTTTGGACCTAGAAAAGATCTCGGGGCAACACCCGATGTAACTTCTATCCTTTGTTGACCCTATGTCGTGCTCTAAAAAAGGCTTCAGTCCTTCACCCCATCTAGTGGAGTTGAAGGCGTTCCTAACGTCGAGTGCCACCAACAGGACGATCTGTCGCTTGGTGCGGCTATATGCCTCTGCCTTTTGGACCGCGCTCACTACCTCTGCAATCGCATTAATGATGGAGCATCCTGCTCTAAAGCCGTACTTTATGCCTTTCATTTCAGATAAAAAACCAAACCCCATAATGAATCTCGATATACAACATCCAATATTTTTCATAACATTGGACGTTTCTTTCGATAAAATGTATTTGTTCTTCTAACTTTTTGTTAATTTTGAAGATGCCCAGCTGATGAGCGTATGAATTTTCCGTGTCTCCAGTTAGTGTCTTGCCCTTATTTGTATGCTCCATAAACTTTGATCGATTTCATTAATTAATTCAAGCCTTTAATTAATTAATTATACGAACATTTCTCATGTTCACAACATTCCTGACGAAAATGACAACTGAAGGAAAAACTTTTCAGTTTTTCAATGAATGCTTTCAACATTTTTCTTTAACGATGTCTCTACTTCCTCCGAAAAGGAAAAGTGTAAATCTGGAACGATGTCCTGGTGCATCAGCGCTTCGGCGACAACTTCATCTGTGGGAAAGTGCTCCGTAGTGTTGCAGCTGCAGGCTCCGCCAAATCCAGTCTTTCCATTTTCAGAAATCCATCAGCGACGAGCATGATGCTTAAATTTCCCGTTTTGGTTGATATACGAGGTGTGTTCAAAAAGTATCGCGAATTTTGAATTTTCGCGGGTTACGTATATTCGAATTTCGATTTTTTTTGTGGCGTTATGTTGGTACTCATGTCTGTCACTTATGCCGACAAGCTCGGCCATTTTGAATGTTCACTTGATTGGTGATAGCTGCTTTACTTGCACGTGTTTTCAATCGTCTTCGATTTTTACTTATTCAAAAAAATGGATCAAAGAACGTGTATCAAATTTTGTGTAAAAAACGAAATTAAGTGCGCGGATGCATTCCGAATGTTGACTGTGGCATACGGAGAAGCTACCTTGGACCGAAGCAACGTTTATCGGTGGAACAAAATGTTTTATGAAGGCCGAGAAGATGTGAACGACGAAGAGGGTGCCGGACGCCCGAGCACTTCAACAACAGACGAAAAAATTAATGAAGTGGAGAAAATGGTATTGGCCAATCGTCGAATCACCGTTAGAGAAGTTGCTGAGGACCTAAACATATCGACTGGCTTGTGCCATTCGATTTTTATCAACGATTTGGCATGAGACGGGTCGCCGCGAAATTCGTACCAAAATTGCTCAATTGCGACCAAAAACAGCAACGCATGAACATTGCTAATGAGATGTTAAACTCTGTCCGCGACGAACCAAATTTGCTCCAGAGGGTCATAACTGGTGACGAATCGTGGGTTTATGGTTATGACGTGGAAACCAAAGCTCAATCATCTCAATGGAAGCTGCTGCATGAACCAAGACCGAAAAAAGCGCGCCAAGTTCGGTCGAATGTGAAAGTTTTGCTGACAGTTTTCTTCGATTGCAGGGGCGTGGCGCATCATGAGTTCTTGCCACAGGGAAGAACGGTCAATAAGGAATATTACCTGCAAGTTATGCGCAATTTGCGCGAAGCAATCCGCCAGAAACGCCCGAATTTGTGGGAGAACAAAAATTGGCTTTTGCACCACGATAACGCCGCTGCTCACACATCGTTGCTTGTGCGCGACTTTTTGGCCAAAAACAACACACTAATGATGCTGCAGCCACCGTATTCCCCAGATCTGGCCCCCTGTGACTTTTTCTTGTTTCCTAAACTGAAGAGGCCCATGAAAGGACGACGTTACGCTACGCTTGACGAGATAAAGACGACATCGAAGGAGGAGCTGAACAAGATTAAAAAAAATGATTTTTTGAAGTGCTTCGAAGATTGGAAAAACCGTTGGCACAAGTGTATAAAATCTCACGGGGATTACTTTGAAGGGGACAAAATAGATATTCATGAATAAATAAATAATTTTTGAAAAAAAAAACAAAATTCGCGATATTTTTTGAACACACCTCGTATGGTGAATAAGGTAATTTTTATGCATCACTTGGTATCTTGCACCAACGGCAACGGTTGCAACCTGGAACAAATGCATGAAAGTCATGTTCAGGTACCACACTTTCCTCTCCAGTTTGTCAGTCATGTGAGCTGCCTGCGCCAATATGCAGTTGAAAGCGAGGCGAATGCAAGAAAAAACTGTTGCATCGTACTCGTATCATTGCTCCTAAGTCTAATTAAAATGCGGAAAAGGTTCATAATTCGTACAACTAATCCGCTTTTTATTCCTAGCCAAGTATGCATTGCAAAGATAGGCTCGGTCTTGGCCTGAGAATTGGCAGTGCATTAATTCATATGTTAACGCACGAGTAAGTGCACTTGGGCAGCGTATCGCAATATCGTACAGGTGCACTACATATGGCCGTCAAGGTGCTCAATTGTGGGGCGAAATCCAACTTAATGTCGACACAACATGCTGTTCGGTAACACCTTGGAACAAGACTCCGTGTGTGGAGAAGAGGATTGGCGTATGCGGTAGCTGCTACGTATGAGATGCGAACTACGAGCGAGTATATTTGTCGAATGCCACTAGTATAGACTTGGGGATTGTTGGCTATTTGTTGGATTGTGAACTAATGAAACACCTTTAAGCTGAAGGCGAGACTAAGGTTATTGAGGCTACGGAGGTGTTGAATTAGTAGGCGTTACTATTTGCTCGATGTTAATTGTTGACTGTACTAATCGACTATAAACATTTACTTAAGCTGCAGATTGATTTCTTTATGTTGCTGAATAAATGGGAGGTCATTGGTTAATTAATGATTGAAGTATTGCTAGTTTGGTTGCCTAACGATTGTGGAATAATATTAATGCATATAGTTTAGACTATGAAAAAAGTAAAGTGAGAAAATCATGGTATTGAAATACCCATAGTATAATGAATACATTTCAAAAAAACTAGGCAACCATTTTTGCTGTAAGCTCATAACAATTTTCATCTATAAATTAAATCGAAGTTTTTGACGTTTTACTGCGCTATTGTTGTTAGTAATATAGATAAATATCTGTATTTGTCTGACTGTCCATGCATTTGAAGCTAGAACCATTGAAAGTCTTAGAGTTGCCAAAAAAATTCAGAGTGTATCCTGGAAGAATTTCAAGGCAGAAGGATATAAACCCTCACTATAAATTTTCATTTCAACTATCGAAGTCAAAGTCAAAGTCAAAAGCGCTTTATTTAATACTAACCGTTATAAATTTTAAAAGAATATAAAGCAAATTCCAAACAATAACAATCAAAAACTTAATGGCCCAAATGGCTCTCTAAATTTCTACGTTATCATTAACGCATTTCATAAAAAAAAAAACTATAGCAAATTCAAATCAATGGATTATTACATATTTTTAAAATTCAATTGGAAAAAGGAGAAAAAACCAACCAACACTATCCTAAAATTATTTATAATTAAAACACAACAGTGAAACTTTGATCCTACAGCTAATATGTTGTAACGTATTTCTAATAAAATACAATCAAAAACTTTATCTTATACTAAAAAAATTCTGTAACAATGTTCCTAACCTAAGTGTTTAATCTTATCTCTAACGGAATATAGTAAACATTACATATACCTAACCTATCCCTAATTTTTAACAAAAATAAACAACAACACTAAATGTAGCAATATTGAGCTGAAACTCAACAAAACGAAATGACGAAAAACACCAGAACTGAAAAATAAACACGAATAATTTAGACATTGTCATTCAGCCACCAATACCTGGATTGCGCCGTCTCACCTCGATCAGCTTCAACGAATCTAGCAAATGAGTATCTCCATTGGAATTTTTGGTCTCGTGAGCTCAAATTCGGAGGATATTTTATCTTCTTATCGGTGGCCCGTCGATATATGTGATATATGACTGGGATGCCGTCAGAATCAAAAACATATCGATTCATGTCCAAATACACGAATGCTTCTGGAGGAATGAAGCCAGTAGCGAGGCAAGTCGCTATATACCCGTCTGTAGGGTGGAACGGCTGTGAAATCCAAGGGTTTTCACTCATAGTCACAGATCTTGCAATATGATTCCGAAGAAGTTTCAATATGAAGATATCGACTCTCGTCACTTCAGCAGTTTGATAAATTCTTCTATTCGATATATAATGTTTCCAATCCGTCTCAGGCTTTCTGTACAAACCAGTACATGCACGAAGTCATTTCCTTTCGAAAACTCTTAATTTTTCCATAGTACTAGCGCTCTGGTTGTACCAGATCTGACATCCATATGTCAAAACTGGTCTAACCAGTGTCTTGTAACAGATGATTTTGACCTTTTGATCAATGTATCTGGAATGAAAGAGTTTTCGAAGGGCCATAACTACTTTCAGTGCCTTACTGAGCATGATTTTCACATGTTCAGTATAGTACAGATACTGATCGAGATGACGACCGAGGTATCGAACACAGGATTTATGTGCAACCCGTTCTAGACTACTCTCACCAGCCATGATGTGGAAATCTCTCCAATTACGTTTCAGGTCTTGACTGACCCCCTGCAGCATTGTCCGAAACAAGATTGTTTCACACTTCTGCGCATTGATTTTCATTCGCCAATTGTCAGTGTACAGCTGTACATCATTGCACATTTTTTGGAGATTGCTCTGAACTATTGTAGCTTTTCGGTCTGCCGTATAGATGATGAGATCATCAGCAAACGCTACCAATGATCGCGTTGGCGAGACGTTAAAATCAAAGCCGTTCAATAGCTTGCGAATGAAGATTGAGAAGAGCAGAGGCGCAGTAACTGTTCCCTGCTGTAGACCATTCAAGACTTTGAACTCGCGCATTGTTGTCAGATTTCCATCAGTTACAACAAACGATTTCCTGTATAACATATTGCACATCATGGCGACAAGGTGTATGGGGAACTTGTCCTGAAGGAATTTAAAAATTAGTCCATCTAACCACACCGTATCAAAGGCTTTCTCCATATCAATGAGACATGATCCAACACATTGTCTATCATTTAGTTTCCAACAGATGTCTGAGGTTACTTTCGTTATTGCATGTGTGGTCGAATGCCTGGCACGAAAACCAAATTGGCAATTCGGCATCAACTCATTTTCCTCAATGTGGGCGTTTAATGCTCTGTTGAGTATCACTTCAAACACCTTGCTGATGTAAGGCAACAAGCTGATTGGGCGATAGCTTTTAGGGCATAAAGATTCTTTTCCTTTCTTCAAGATCGGAAATACCTTAGCTTTTTGCCACTCATTTGGGAAATATGAATTGCTCAACATGTTGTTGAACAATATGCAATAGTTCCTAATAGCAACCTCAGGCAAATGTCGGAGAACTACATTTGGAATACCATCAGTACCACATGATTTCTTGTTGTTTATCTTGCGAAAAATGAAACACAAGTCTTCATAGCTGACAAAATAATCAATAAGATTCAAGCTCGGTATGAGGTCAGATGTTAATGTTTCATTGAAATGAAGAATTGATTGGCCGTCCAGGCTTGATTTGAGGTCGGAAACTTTTGCTTCAACGACCTCTGAAAATATTCCCTCTCTCAGGATTTGGTAGATGAACCAATTCAAAATGTGTTCCAATCAGGGCAAGTTTATCCAATCCTTCACAAATAATCCTGTTTCCATTTCTATCCGGAGTCGTACTATCAGTTTCGATACCAGCCCTATCGAGAAGATTTATCTCATCACTAGTGACTTCAAGATTCGATACCCTCACTCGAGACTTCTTGCGGAATATGCTATTCACTTTCGTGAACACGCCGTCTGGGTCCTGTGGGCTAATACCCCTCAATTTTTCCGCCCATTGATTGCTGACCTCACTCCTGAAGTATGACCGGATTAAGTTCCGGACATTCTTCAGATGTAATTTCAACAAAGACAATGAGGGATGGTTGTAGTCCAAAAATCGTCAATAAATATTAGTGACGCGTGTGAGAAGAAGGCTTTTCAATCTTTTCAACCTTGCGATGGTTGGTGTTTCATATCCTTCCATATTGTTTCGATGTTTAATCTAGGGAACTACTTTCTCAATCGTTTCCAACGTCAGCTTCTCTAACTTCAACAAATAGACATCTATTTCATCGTTAGTTAGATTCCTGTCATTAGGAACCATTGAGCAAGAGTTGTCACCATCAGAAGGGGGACATTGCTTCTGGTACTCCCGATTAAAGTTCTTTTGAAACTTTCCCCAGTCTGTTTTTTTGAAATTCAACCGATGATTTTCATGTTGAACTGGAATGAGGAAGAAATCATCCCTGTGATGATTAATTTCCATTACGATTGCGTTATGGTCGCTATCATAAGGAAGTACCTGCATTTTCCGTTGAGGACTATTAAAGTTAAATTCGAGTCTTGCGTCAGCAATGCAAAGGTCCAAATATGAATTTGTCCTAGGGTATGTTGGGAACTCCGACCCATATAGATTGCACCTGTATTCAATTTGGTTCTCTGTTATCCATGATTTCAGGAATACACCTCTTGGATTATTTGTGGCGTTCAGCCATAATGTATGCTTGGCGTTCAGATCACCAGCAAGAACATAATAGTTATGCAGCCTGTTCAATTCGAGTATTTCAAACAAGGAATTGAGTTCCTCCTTGAGCCTGAGAACAGTTCCACCAGTTGCATAGGCAGAGATAACGAAGAGGTTATCCCCACCTGGCAGTGAAATTTTGATAACGGACACTTCAAGAGATTCAAAGCTTTTGAATTCGACTTTTTCAATATTTTGGAGACGATAGGGTCTTCGAACCAATATCTCGATGCCACCTCCCCCATCACCTATTACCCTGTCGTTTCTTACGAATTCAAAATCATTGAATGTCATGGAGTACCATGAATTGAGGTGGGTTTCAGTGAGAAGCATGATGTCAGGATTTTGCTTAACAATGAATTCAAGGAGATAATCACGCCGATGTATAGTAACAATAGAGTTGACGTTGATCGAGATGAGACGAATCCTATCCATGGGAATGTGACTGGTTGACAAACTATTTTGGAGCATGTTGGCCTAAACGTTGAAAAACAAAATTGATTTTTTGGTCTTGCTTATTAATTCTGTCTGAAAGCGATTCAAGTTGCTGGTAGATTTTAAGAAGCAGCTCATTATTGCCACTTACATTATTTGTTTTATTTATATTGTTGTCTGCTGGTCCTCTGGCAGCAAGTGCAAATGATACCCCGGGTTTGATGAAGTTGGGAGGTAATAGATTGTGATTTTCTTTGGTTTGCTTTGGGGAAAATTTAGCTCTTGCAACTTGATACCGAGGGCATCCTCGGTATGATGCTGGATGACCAAATATACCGCAATTAACACAATACAATTTTTCTTTTGGCTCCATCTGAGCCAATTTGCATTCACCGGGGGCGTGGATATATTTGCACTTAACACAGCGACAGTGCATTGCACAATTGGCAGCCGAATGACCGAATCTTTGACACCTGTAACACTGGTTGACCTCAGTTTTTTGGAGGCGTTCCCACCTCACAACTCTAAAGTTTAAGTACCTTACCTGTTGGAGGGTACTCGGACTGCTGTCGTTGGAAATTTGGACTAAGTAAAATGGTAATATTTTACCTTCTACAGTTGATCTCCTTGTAGCAAAATTTTTCACACACATGAACTTAACAGCTGGTGCTGCTTCCTGCAACATTTCAAGGAGATCAACTGTATTCTTCCCACAGTCCAAGCCCTTCAACAGGAAGGTCTGATTTTTTTCCGCCTGTGGCGTATATGTGAAGTGGGGAGCTTGGACACTATTAAGAGCATCTTTCGCCAGTTTAAAGTCAGCCAGTGTCTTTGTCTTAATCGAGAGCTTATCAGCGGTCACTCTCTTAACTTCGAAGTTCTCGATTTTATGTTCGGCTGCCAATAACCGAACCATATCTCCTCCACGCTGCCCAAAAACGTTTATTGGAGGAACTTTTTCATTTACCTTATTAATTTTATTAGGAGGACCAGCAGACACATCGGTTGCCTTCTTCTCCTTTTGCTTATTTTTTAATTTTAAATATTCAATGAAATTATTGCTGCCATCAATATTACCTATGTTATCGTTGCTCTCCATCTCGATGTCCATTTCTTCGTTCATTGCAGACAGCATCGCATAATAATTGGCGCTGTCGTTTGCTCCTCCTGCGCTCAGGATATTTTCAGCATCATGGATTGTCTTGCTCATATCTTGCGATTTCGTTTTATATGTTGGCATTGCTTTCTCGTTGTTGGTGTTTCCTGTTTTTCATTCTTCTTAGTTAATATCGGCTCTTCTTTGCCGGACGTATTCTGTGGCCTCGCTTTTGGTTTGCTCCCATTTGACAACGTCCGGACCATATCTTCCAAACTCTGTATCCGGAGTTTTAATTCGTCATTTTGTTTCGTAACCCTTGCATTCTCCCTGGTTACTTTTTCATAATCTTCGCTGGAAAGCGTAATACGCTTTCAATGCTCACAATTGTCTTTTTCATTTTTCCGCTTGTTTATTTTATCATTTGTAATTTTCGAAATGCCTGGCTCTGGGTCCCCCAGCGGTGGGAAGCCGTCGGGCTCCTCCATCCCCCCGGTGAAAAAAAAAACTTTTCTTCTTTCTTGAAACTTTCTTGCAGGTAAAATCCAGATATTCGATAAATTGTTCGAATAGTTCGACGATGTAATAAGTTTCTTTATAAAATTACTTTCTAATTTACGTTTTTTTTAAAATTATTTTAATTTATAAAAATTCTTGACAGGAGCGAATTAAAAACACGTCTACACGCAACGAGTGCTAGACGTAGATTCATTTCAACTATCGAACGGTACGTCAAGTGCAAGGTCATGGATGAAGGTTCTACGTCTAGCATTCGTTGCGTGTTTTTAAATCACTCCCGTTAATAATTTTTAAAATTAAGTAACACTTAAAACGTGAATCGAAAATTAGTTTTATTGGAAGATGATGTTTGAAATAAAAGGAAAGCACTTTTGTGATGAACACACTAGTCTTTTATTTAATTCACTGTTACAACGTGTTGATTTTTAGAAGAGTAGAACGGAAGTGATACAAAGAAAATCTTTTAGACATTTGAACAACATATATAATTTGTATTGTTGCCAACTTAAAGATTTTCAAATAAACATTGCCATATTAATAACACCTCTTCTCAACGTTTATGCATTTTAAACAAATCAATCTAAATTAACATCAACATATGATTGGAAACATTATTAATTCTCTACTTCCTTTCTATTTGACATTGTATTTTGTCAGAAACTTAATTAATAACTCCTTACTTAATGACTTTGTTAGCATGTCTGCCAACTGTTCGCATGTATTTATGTACTGAATATTAATATTTTTTTTTTTTTGATTAAATCTTCAATGAAGTGGTATCTAATGTCAACACGGGTTTGCAATTTTCCATATAAAACCTTTGTAATACATTTTCTAACTTATTTCTTTGTGATAATGTAGCTATACCATTTTCAAAGTTTTGCTCTACATGTATTCCTAAAAATTCTGAAATTTGCCCTAAATCTTTCATTTTGTTTTTTGTTTAACATTGTTTTAAAGCTAATGTCCTCACTTTCATTACTTCCAAAGATTAGCAAGTCATCTACATATATTAATACAAATGCTTTATGTTTACCACTATACTTTTTATAGAAACATGGATCACATTTAGACCTTATTAAGCCTTCTCTAGTTAATACAGAATTAACTTTAATATTCCAGGATTTAAGTGAACTTTTCAACCCGTACAATGACTTGTTTAACTTCACAATATTATTCTTTCATTTGTAGACCCCTTCTGTTAAACTTACATAAACATTTTCTTTAATACCACCATATAGAAAACCCACAGGGACATCCATCTGGTATATAGGTAAATTATATTTTGTTGCAATTATTGCAAACAACCAGAAAGTTGCTAGCTTAGCAACTGGGGCTTAAATGTTACTTAAGTTGATTATATCTTGTTGTTCAAACCCCCTAGCAACTAGCCTAGCTTTGTACTCTTTGACATTATTTATATTTTTTATTTTAAAAACCCATTTGCTGTTCATGGGCTTTGCACTTACAGGTAATTTACAAAATTCCCACGTTTTATTGTCACTCAGAGTCTTAACTTCCCTGGCAATAGCTGCACTCCACTTACCAGCATCACTTTGGCTCATTACATCATCATACGTGATTGTAGAAATCAGTTTGTTTACGCTTACATCTTTCCCTTTCTATGGGTGAATCAATTCCGTCCAATAGATGGTCTTCTTCGCTGCATGGCAGGTAGTCACTGTCATCTTCCGAGTTATCTCCTAAGATATTACTTATGTGGGTTGTCTCTATCTCATTGTGGTCAAGGGTTATTATTTCATCAATATCTGTATCGGAACTATTCTCTTGCATTGTCTCCTTTTCAAGATTTAAGGACGCAACAGTTTGCTCTTCACCTTTCTTCACTTGATGTTTTTCCTTCTCTTCTTGCTGTAAGAATACAATGTCTCTTTTTGTTTCCACTACATTCTTTTCAGGATAGTCAATACGATAACCTTTCACATCTTCCTCATATCCAACCATCAATCCCTTCTCTCCTTTCGGATCCCACTTCAGTCCCTCCACTTTTGGAATGTGTATACGAGGTGTGCTCAAAAAGTATCGCGAATTTTGAATTTGTCACTTATGCCGACAAGCTCGGCCATTTTGAATGTTCACTTAATTGGTGATAGCTGCTTTACTTGCACGTGTTTTCAATCGTCTTCGATTTTTACTTATTCAAAAAAATGGATCAAAGAACGTGTATCAAATTTTGTGTGAAAAACGAAATTAAGTGCGCGGATGCATTCCGATTGTTGACTGTGGCATACGGAGAAGCTACCTTGGACCGAAGCAACGTTTATCGGTGGTACAAAATGTTTTTAGAAGGCCGAGAAGATGTGAACGACGAAGAGCGTGCCGGACGCCCGAGCGCTTCAACAACACACGAAAAAATTAATGAAGTGGAGAAAATGGTATTGGCCAATCGTCCAATCACCGTTAGAGAAGTTGCTGAGGACCTAAACATATCGATTGGCTCGTGCCATTCGATTTTTATCAATGATTTGGGCATGAGACGGGTCGCCGCGAAATTCGTACCAAAATTGCTCAGTTGCGACCAAAAACAGCAACGCATGAACATTGCTAATGAGATGTTAAACTCTGTCCGCGACGAACCAAATTTGCTCCAGAGGGTCATAACTGGTGACGAATCGTGGGTTTATGGTTATGACGTGGAAACCAAAGCTCAATCATCTCAATGGAAGCTGCCGCATGAACCAAGACCGAAAAAAGCGCGCCAAGTTCGGTCGAATGTGAAAGTTTTGCTGACAGTTTTCTTCGATTGCAGAGGCGTGGTGCATCATGAGTTCCACAGGGAAGAACGGTCAATAAGGAATATTACCTGCAAGTTATGCGCAATTTGCGCGAAGCAATCCGCCAGAAACGCCCGGATTTGTGGCAGAACAAAAATTGGCTTTTGCACCACGATAACGCCCCTGCTCACACATCGTTGCTTGTGCGCTACTTTTTGCCCAAAAACAACACACTAATGATGCCGCAGCCACCGTATTCCCCAGATCTGGCCCCCTGTGACTTTTTCTTGTTTCCTGAACTGAAGAGGCCCATGAAAGGACGACGTTACGCTATGCTTGACGAGATAAGGACGGCATCGAAGGAGGAGCTGAACAAGATTAAAAAAAATGATTTTTTGAAGTGCTTCGAAGATTGGAAAAACCGTTGGCACAAGTGTATAATATCTCATGGGGATTACTTTGAAGGGGACAAAATAGATATTCATGAATAAATAAATAATTTTTGAAAAAAACCAAAATTCGTGATATTTTTTGAACACACCTCGTATATACTTCTGTACCAAAGGCTCTTAACTCATGGATATTATATGTTTTCTCAGTCCATACCTCAAATGGAGATCGGCCATCCTCATGGCTCTTCCCAGTCCTGTTCAACACAAACACTGCAGTGTTTATGGCTTCAGCCCATAATTTCTTTGGTAAATTTCTTTCATGTATCATTGTCCTGCCTGCTTCCAGCAATGTCCTGTTTTCTGGCTCAGCCTTGCCATTCTGTTCTGGGGTGTATGAGACTGTTGTTTAGTATGTTATTCCACGCCTTGTAAACATTTCCTTCACATTCCTGTTCAAAAACTCCAGGCCGTTATCACTTCTGAATGTCTTCACCTTGTTTCCTTTAGTATTCTCGGCCTTATTTATAAAGTTCTCAATTATATACTTGATCTTATCTTTTGTCTTCACAAAATACACACTTCTGAAACTCGAATAATAATCTTTCAGCACAATGAAGTATCTTGACCCACCAACTGAGGATTCTTCCATGGGACAGCATGTATCAGCATGAATTAATTCACATGTCCTGGTACTCTTGTATTCGCTTCTATTGAATGGCAATCTGTGTATTTTCCCAATCAAGCAACTCTTACACACCGGGTTAGATGTTTGTTTAACCTCAATGTTATTTTTCCGCAAAGTATCTTTGACGTAGGTGAAGTTTTGATGCGCTTATCTTCTGTGCCACTCGTTTAAATCGTTCGATGCTAGTTCTGCAGTACTAGCAATTTCACAGTTATTACTCGTATTATAGCGTAAATCCAAATAAAACGAATTTCCAGCTCTTTCCGCAACCTCGCGAATTTTATTTGCTTTGAAGAATTTGTATGAGCTGGCATCTGTCGCTATGACATAACCTTTATTTGTGGCGCGATTGACTGAAAACAGATTTGTTTTTAACTCAGGGACATACAACACTCTGTCTATAACTGTATCAATCCACTCCTTTCCATTCGATACTTGAACTGCCATCTGTCCATAGCCAATCGCATTTATCACTGCTCCATTACCGATGATTACAAGTTTTGGCGAAGTATTTGAGAATGATGTAAACAATGCATGGTCTCGACACATATGTTCAGTAGCGCCAGAATCGACTAGCTACTTAGATTTTTTCAGTTGATGCGACAGATTAGATACCATGAACGCGTTACTATTCGTTTTATTTTCACTTCTTAACATTTTCTGTTTTCGAAAACGACACTGAGTCCGAACTTGCCACAATAGAAACAGTTATTATTATTAACGTTCCCTTCACTGTTAGTTTTATTGGTACTTTTACTCTCGGTTCGATACTGTCCACTTTTACCACATTTGAAAACTTTTGATGGTTCTTTATTTTTCACAAAGAATGCAGAAAGTGTTGCTTGCTGTGCTCCTTCGTTCTTCTCTTTTACTCGCTCTTCTTCAATCAGTAGTCTTGCCACTAGATTATCAAACGTTTGTTTGTCATCAGGCGCCGACTCCCAAGCCGAAATAAAATGTTTATAATCGTCTGATAACGACATTAGCACTTTCGTGATAACAAGTTTATCTGAGATTTCTTCACTCATTTGTTTCAATTGGTTTTGTAGTTCTTGTATCTTGGATAAGAAAACAGACATGTCGATACCTCTTTCGAACTTGTATCGGAAAAATCTCAGTCAGTTTTCTATTCATATACACTGTGGAGTTTTCGCCACATCTCGGCAAAACTCGTACATGTAATAATATGTAACATTGCCTCTTCCGACATTCGGGTTACCAATAACGTATGCGCTTTGGCATCTTTAGACTCCCATGCAGATATCTCACTGGCCACCTTAGGCTTCACTTGTTTTCCCTCCACAATGTTTAACTATCCATGGCCTCTGAACTGTACTGTTGTTTGGATTTTCCGTAAATAACATCAATCTACATCAAGCTGTTATATGTGCCTGGGCCCATAACCTGATGTTTGAAATAAAAGGAAAGCACTTTTGTGATGAACACACTAGTCTTTTATTTAATTCACTGATACAACGTGTTGATTTGTAGAAGAGTAGAACGAAAGTGATGCAACGAAAATCTTATACCAACTTAGACATTTGAACAACATATAATATTTGTATTGTTGCCAACTTAAATATTTTCAAATGAACATTGCCATATTAATAACAGAAGAAGCTTATCCCATCGTCGAAGTAATTGATCCAAGAAATCATAATTTTAGCTCGATGCATGGAGAAAAGCAAAGAATCTCTAGACAACTTCGAAACCACTGGTATGGAGGAGCCCGACGGCTTCCCATCATTGGAAGAATCTGGAGAGACATCAAATATTAAGCTGGCGACAATTAACAAAAAAACATTATTAAGAAAACTCCGTGGGTGGCGGATGTAAACTACAAATAATCGCAAACAATGATGAAATGATTAAATTTCGCTATGAAAACGAAGAACCAAAGCTACAGATACTGAAAAAATTAATGTAAAAATTTTACCTAGATGTGATGAAGTAAATTTCATTTAGGTAAAATACGGTAACATATGCCGAAAGATTGGAGCCAATCAATTAAATTCCCTATCCATAAAAAGGTGAGAAGCTACAGTGCGAAAATTATAGAAACATATCACTGCTTTGTACGGCGCATAAATTATTTTCATAAATCTTAGAAAATAAAATCGGATTATACGCCAACATTATTATTGGGGAAAATCAAGGTGGTTTTAGAGCAGGTAGATTGATAAATCGACCAATTGTTCACAGGCAAGCAGGTAGTTGAAAAATGCTGGGGTTTCCATCTTACCAAAATGACGAGGACGTCGACGACCTCCCAAATCAACATCAATAAACAACTTACCGATGCCTTTGACGCAAATATCTGACTAACACAGGGAGATGGGCTGGTCCCGTTGCTATTCAATTTGGTTCTGGAGTACGTCATGAGGAAGCTACCTGTCGATACACGAGGCACATTACAAGAAAAGTTGAGCCAAGTAGTAGCCTATGCATACGACATCAACATTTTGTCACGGTCATTAACCACTGCCAAAGAACTTTTTCTGAAACTCGACAGCGTAGCAAAACTATTAGACTTTAAATCAATGAAAATAAATGAAGCTCGTGAAGCAGTCGAGGAAAAATACCTCAAGTACACAAAATATCACACTTGGCGAAAACAATATCGAAAAGGTGAGCGAATTTGTATATTTAGATGCCAAAATAATGAAAACGGGTAATGAAATAATATAAATGAGAATACAGCTCGAAAATAAAATATTTTATTCAGTTTTGACTATCTTGAAGACCAGCTGCATCCACAAGAAAACAAAGCTCCAAGTATATAAATCTCTGATAAGACCTGCGCCATGCTATGGGTGTGAAACATGGACCCTAACCCAAGCATTTGCAAATATAATGAACGCCTTTGAGCGATTGTTCCTGAGGCAAATAGCTAGACGGAGACCAATAGTGAACTCGATACAATCATGACTTCAGTTCTCCCAACGAATACCCGTTCTTTGTCCATACGATTCATTTGTCCAGCACACAACAACTTCCGCAGCCTGGCCGGAGACCAGTGGAAAAACCGAGGAAACGCTGGTCTGACTCGGTCGACGAAAACAGTTCATCGCTGCTCGGATTTGGAAATTGGAAGAAGTGGTCAATGGACCGAGACATTTAGAGGCGCTATTTGCAGGAAGCGAAGGCCCGAGAGGGGCTGTAGTACAACGAAGAAGACGGAGAAGTATTCAAGTTATCGATTTGCACTATTAGAAAGCTTGTTTCGAACCCTAGGATGGTAACAAAGACTTTCTGGTAGTTGCACTTTATTACTTACTCAACTTGTTTCTTCCTATTTTTACCAGCCAATGTCTTTTATTTCGATCGTTGCAACCGGCTCGAGCCAGGCTATAGTTCCTCCATCCCGTTGCTTTTGTGGCTACATTTGAGCCAAAATTCATCAAAAGCAACTGCCCCTTGAATATATTCTTTCTTCACAATTAAAACTTCTGATATTCTGTAAATTGCTCAAATAATTCAACGGTGTGATGTTTTGCAATTCAAAAATTAATTTCTTTTTTTCATTTTTAAAAAATTATTAAATTTAAAAGAAATAGTGACACGTCTCTGGTTGACGCTTTATAAATCTTTGAATGCGTCTATGGTTTTATAGCCAGTTTGTCAAATGTGATGACAAATCATTTTTTAATAATAAAGTTTAACGTTCCTTACAGAATTATTTAAACTTAACATAATGTGTTCAAATGGATTACTAAACATAATTAAACGATGGTTTTGGCAAAAGCAATCTCCAATGGGAAAGGATACCACTATTTGGAACAAGCAAAGTTTATTCATAAATTTTGACAATCCGTAAGTAGCAAGTTATAAGAAAGTTTTTTTAATACAATACGAATTTCTTTGATTGTCTATATTTTAGATACTATAATTCTTTGGCAAGCATGGACTTGCTTTACTGGTGAGATTTTGCAAAATTGAAATCTGTAAACATTCTGCGCTAGAATGATGAAGTGATGAAGACTATAAAATGCCCCAACGTCAAGCAAGTTAAAATATTTAAAGTTTAATCCTTTTTATGGCTGTCATACTTCATGACTGATTTAACTTAGCAAAAATATTAAATAAATTATATGCTTCGTTCAATTATTTTTTCACGTGTTTGCTCTGTTATAATTTCTACAAAGATTTATGTATCAAACCTCCAATGATATGGCAACTGCGGTACATTTGGTCATCCAGCATCATATCGAGGATGCTCCCGATATTAAGCTGCAAAAAGTGAATTTTCCTTAAAACAAATCCAAGTTATAAAATTTAAAAGAATATAAGGCAAATTCTAAACAATAACAATACAAAAAATTAATGGCCCAAATGGCTCTCTAAATTTATGCGTTATCATTAAACACATTTTAGCAAAAAAACTATAGCAAATTCAAATTAATTAAGATGATTGCAAATTTTATGATGTGATTCGAAAAAGGAGAAAAACCAACCTACACTATCCTAAACCAATTAATAATTTTAACACAACAGTGAACTTTGGTCCTACACCTAATATGTTCTAGCCTAATTCTAATAAAATTCAATCAAAAACTTTATCTTATACTCAAAAATTCTATCACAACATTCCTAACCTACGCGCTTAACCTTATCTGTAAGCCTAATATAATAAATATAACATATACCTAACCTATCCCTAATTTTTAACACAAATAAACAACAACACTAAATGGAGCAATAATGAGCTGAAACTCAAAAACTAAGTAACAAAAACACAAAAACAGAAAATAAACACGAATAATTTAGACATTGTCATTCAGCCACCAATACATATATTGCTCCGACACCACTCGATCACCTTCAACGAATCTAGCAAAAGAGTAACATATGTATCTCCATTGGAATTGTTGGCCTCGTGAACTCAATTTAGGAGGACATTTTATCTTCTTATCGGTGGCCCATCGATATATGTGATACTATATATTATTGGGACGCCGTCAGAATCAAAAACATATCCATTCATGTCCAAATACACGAATGCTTCTAGAGGCACGAAGCCAGTAGCGAGGCAAGTCGCAATATACCCATCTGTAGCGTGAAACGGCTGTAAAATCCAAGGGTTTTCACTCACAGTTACAGATCTTGTGATATGATTCCGAAGAAGTTTCAATATGAAGATATCGACTCTTGTCATTTGAGCAGTTTGATAAATTCTTCTATTCGATATATAGTGCTTCCAATCCGTGTCAGGTTTCTGTACAAACCAGTACATGCACGAAGACACTTTCGTTCAGATTCTACGTCTAGCACTCGTTGCGTGTAGACGTGTTTTTTAATCGCTCCTGTCATTAATTTTAAAAATTAATTAATTTTTCGCAAAAGTCTGTTTCAAACAATTGCAATATTTTTTTACGAGCCAGTCAAAAGCAAATTTTGATTTTATTGGGAAAACCATCACCGTCGAATTATTCGAGCATTTATCGAATACCTGAAATTCATTTCCTGAAGAAATATCAAAAGTGGAAATACGTTCAAGGGAAGTCCCGGTCTGAGAACATTCCCTCTAGTCTCGCTGCGAAAGCAACGAGATGGAGGAGCCCGATGGCTTCAGCCATCAATCGGAAGGACCATGCCCATCGCCAATGATGATGGGCGAAAAAAAACTTAAAAGAAAATACGAGAATCAAGAACAAAACCCGACAATCCTATCGGTTATGGAAATCGAACAGCTTATCCAAGAAAAAGAGAAAGCTGAAAGAATCAAAAAGGAAAATGAAGAACTCAAGCTTCGAGTTAAATCTTTAGAAGCACTTGTTGGAACGTTAACGTTCAACAAGGATAAAGATAGCAAGAAAAGCCGACAAGCAACCCCGAAAACCGAAGAGAAGAAAATAAAAAAGCCACAGGAAGAGGCCAATCAAGAGGATGTCCTCAGCGCAGGAGGCGCAAACGAAAGCAAAAATTATTATGCAGCGCTAGCTGGTCTGGAGGAAACAATGAACGTTGAAGAGGATACAGGTAAAACATCAAAATTAGAAAATAATTTCATTGAATATCTTAGAGTTAAAAATCAGGAGAAAAAACCAAAAGGTTTGTCTGCTGGTCCGTCTGCTGGTCCGTCCGTTAACATTCATGAAAAAAAAGAAAAAGTCCCACCAATCAATGTGTTTGGGCAAACGGGCAAAGATATGGTTCGGCTTTTGGCAGCCGAAAATAAACTTAAAGATTTTCAGATAAAAAGAGTCAATGCCGATAAGTTGACAATAAGGACTAAGTCGCTGGTTGATTTCCAGGCAACAAAAAGTGCCTTAAATTCTGGAGATGTTCCGCATTTCACGTACACCCCGAAAAGTGAAAAGAACCAAACCTTTTTATTGAAGGGTCTGGACTGTGGTGAGGACACAGTCGATCTCCTTCAAGTGCTCCAAGAAGCTGCACCAGAAATACAGTTTATTTCAGTTAAAAATTTTGCAACGAGGAGATCGATTGTGGAGCGCAAAAACTTGCCTCACTACTTAGTCCAGATTTCGAGCAAAAGTAGTTCGAGTGCCCTGCAGAAAATACGGTACTTGAACTTCCGCGTAGTGAGATGGGAACGCCTCCAGAAAAGTGAGGTCAACCAGTGCTACAGGTGTCAAAGATTCGGGCATTCGGCTGCCAATTGCGCCATGAAATATAGGTGTGTGAAATGTAAAGACATTCATGCTCCCGGCGAGTGCATATTGGCTCAGGCGGAGCCAAAAGAAAAACTATATTGTGTGAACTGCGGTGCCTTTGGTCATCCAGCATCATATCGAGGATGCCCCCGGTATCAAGATGCAAAGATCAAAGTCACTCCGAAACAAAGTCAAGCACACCGCAGTGTGATACCTACCAACTTCGTCAAGCCCGGGGTGTCATTTGCACTTGCTGCGAGAGGACCAGCAGACAATGTAAATAAAATGAATAATGTAAGTGGCAATAATGAGCTGCTCCTTAAAATTTATCAGCAACTAAATTCCTTATCAGAGCGAATCGATAAACAAGATTCCAAAATTAACATTGTTTTTCAGCGTTTAGGGCTTTCAAATGCCTCAAAATAAGTTGTCATCCAGCCACATTCCCACGGATAGGATTCGTCTCATCTCGATCAACGTCAACTCCATTGTTACTTTACATCGGCGTGATTATCTCCTTGAATTCATTGCCAGACAAAAGCCTGACATCGTGCTTCTCACTGAAACCCACCTCAGTTCATGGCACTCCATGAGATTCAAGGATTTTGAGTTCGTAAGAAACGATAGGGTGACAGGTGATGGGGGAGGCGGCACCGGGATATTGGTTCGAAGACCCTATCGTTTCCAAAATATGGAAAAAGTCGAATTCAAAAGCTTTGAATCTCTTGAAGTGTCCGTTATCAAAATCTCACTGCCAGGTGGGGATAACCTCTTCGTTATCTCTGCCTATGCAACTGGTGGAACTGTTCTCAAGCTCAAGGAGGAGCTCAATTCCTTGTTCGAAATACTCGACTTGAACAGGCTGCATAACTATTATATTCTTGCTGGTGACCTGAACGCCAAGCATACATCATGGCTGAACGCCACCAATAATCCAAGAGGTGTATTCCTGAAATCGTGGATAACAGAGAACCAAATTGAATACAGGTGCAATCTATATGGGTCGGAGTTCCCAACATACCCTAGGACAAATTCATATTTGGACCTTTGCATTGCTGACGCAAGACTCGAATTCAACTTTAATAGTCCTCAACGGAAACTGCAGGTGCTTCCTTATGATAGCGACCATAACGCAATCGTAATGGAAATCAATCATCACAGGGATGATTTCTTCCTCATTCCAGTTCAACATGAAAATCATCGGTTGAATTTCAAAAAAACAGACTGGGGAAAGTTTCAAAAGAAGTTTAATCGCGAGTACCAGAAGCAATGTCCCCCTTCTGATGGTGGCAACTCTTGTTCAATGGTTCCTAATGACAGGAATCTAACTAACGATGAAATAGATGTCTATTTGTCGAAGTTAGAGAAGCTGATGTTGGAAACGATTGAGAAAGTAGTTCCAAAGATTAAACATCGAAACAATATGGAAGGATATGAAACACCAACCATCGCAAGGTTGAAAAGATTGAAAAGCCTTCTTCTCACACGCGTTAACAATATTTATCGACGATTTTTGGATTACAACCATCCCTTGTTGAAATTACATCTGAAGAATGTCCGGAACTTAATCCGGTCATACTTCAGGAGTGAGGTCAGCAATCAATGGGCGGAAAAATTGAGGGGTATTAGCCCACAGGACCCATCTGGCGTGTTTGCGAAAGTGAATAGCATATTCCGCAAGAAGTCTCGAGTGAAGGTATCGAATCTTGAAGTTACTAGTGATGAGATAAATCTTCTCGATAGGGCTGGTATCGAAATTGATAGTACGACTCCAGATAGAAATGGAAACAGGATCATTTGTGAAGGATTGGATAAACTTGCCCTGATTGGAACACATTTTGAATTGGTTCATCTACCAAACCCTGAGAGAGGGAACGAAATTTTTTCAGAGGTCGTTGAAGCAAAAGTTTCCGACTTCAAATCAAGCCTGAACGGCCAATCAATTCTTCATTTCAATGAAACATTAACATCTGACCTCATACCGAGCTTGAATTTTATTGATTATTTTGTCAGCTATGAAGACTTGTGTTTCATATTTCGCAAGATAAACAACAAGAAATCATGTGGTACTGATGGTATTCCAAATGTAGTTCTCCGACATTTGCCTGAGGTTGCTATTAGGAACTATTGCATATTGTTCAACAACATGTTGAGCAATTCATATTTCCCAAATGAGTGGAAAAAGGCTAAGGTATTTCCGATCTTGAAGAAAGGAAAAGAATCTTCATGCCCCAAAAGCTATCGCCCAATCAGCCTGCTGCCTAACATCAGCAAGGTGTTTGAAGTGATACTCAACAGAGCATTAAACGCCCACATTGAGGAAAATGAGTTGATGCCGAATTGCCAATTTGGTTTTCGTGCCAGGCATTCGACCACACATGCAATAACGAAAGTAACCTCAGACATCTGTTGGAAACTAAATGATAGACAATGTGTTGGAGCATGTCTCATTGATATGGAGAAAGCCTTTGATACGGTATGGTTAGATGGACTAATTTTTAAACTCCTTCAGGACAAGTTCCCCAGACACCTTGTCGCCATGATGTGTAATATGTTATACGGGAAATCGTTTGTCGTAACTGACGGAAATCTGACAACAATGCGCGAGTTCAAGGTCTTGAATGGTCTACAGCAGGGAACAGTTACTGCGCCTCTGCTCTTTTCAATCTTCATTCGCAAGCTATTGAACGGCTTTGATTTTAACGTCTCGCCAACGCGTTCATTGGTAGCGTTTGCTGATGATCTGATCATCTATACGGCAGACCGAAAAGCTACAATAGTTCAGAGCAATCTCCAAAAAATGTTCAATGATGTACAGCTGTACACTGACAATTGGCGAATGAAAATCAATGCGCAGAAGTGTGAAACAATCTTGTTTCGGACAACGCTGCAGGGGGTCAGTCAAGACCTGAAACGTAATTGGAAAGATTTCCACATCATGGCTGGTGAGAGTAGTCTAGAACGGGTTCCACATAAATCCTGTGTTCGATACCTTGGTGTTCATCTCGATCAGTATCTGTACTGTACTGAACATGTGAAAATCATGCTCAGTAAGGCACTTAAAGTAGTCATGGCCCTTCGAAAGCTCTTTCATTCCAGATACATTGATCAAAAGGTCAAAATTATCTGTTACAAGACACTGGTTAGACCAGTTTTGACATATGGATGTCAGATCTGGTACAACCAGAGTGCTAGTACTATGGAAAAATTAAGAGTTTTCGAAAGGAAATGTCTTCGTGCATGTACTGGTTTGTACAGAAAGCCTGAGACGGATTGGAAACATTATATATCGAATAGAAGAATTTATCAAACTGCTGACGTGACGAGGGTCGATATCTTCATATTGAAACTTCTTCGGAATCATATCGCAAGATCTGTGACTGTGAGTGAAAACCCTTGGATTTCACAGCCGTTCCACCCTACAGACGGGTATATAGCGACTTGCCTCGCTACTGGCTTCATTCCTCCAGAAGCATTCGTGTATTTGGACATGAATCGATATGTTTTTGATTCTGACGGCGTCCCAGTCATATATCACATATATCGACGGGCCACCGATAAGAAGATAAAATATCCTCCGAACTTGAGTTCACGAGACCAACGATTCCAATGGAGATACTCATTTGCTAGATTCGTTGAAGCTGATCGAGTTGAGACGGGGCAATCTAGGTATTGGTGGCTGAATGACAATGTCTAAATTATTCGTGTGTATTTTCAGTTTTGGTGTTTTTCGTTATTTAGTTTTTGAGTTTCAGCTCATTATTGCTACATTTTGTGTTGTTGTTTATTTTTGTTAAAAATTAGGTATAGGTTAGGTTTATATTATGTTTATTATATTAGGTTAGAGATAAGGTAAAACGCTTAGGTTAGGAACATAGTTATAGATTTTTTTAGTATAAGATAAAGTTTTCGATTGCATTTATTAGAATTAAGTTAAAACATATTAGGTGTAGGATCAAAGTTCACTGTAGTGTTAAGATTATAAATAATTTTAGAATAATGTTGGTTGGTTTTTTCTCCTTTTTCCAATTAAATATAAAAAATATGTAATCTTCATTGATTTGAATTTGCTATAGTTTTTTTTTTTTTTGCTTATTTAAATGTGTAATGATAACGTACAAATTTAGAGAGCCATTTGGGCCATTAAGTTTTTTGATTGTTATTGTTTTGAATTTGCTTTATATTCTTTTAAAATTTATAACGATTAGTATTGAATAAAGCGCTTTTGATTGATTGATTGATTGACACTTTCGTTCAAAAACTCTTAATTTTTCCATAGTACTAGCACTCTGGTTGTACCACATCTGACATCCATATGTCAAAACTGGTCTAAGCAGGGTCTCGTAACAGATAATGTTGACCTTTTGATCAATGAATTTGGAATGAAAGAGCCTTCGTAGGCCGTGACTACTTCATGTGCCTTTCTGAGCATGATTTTGACATGTTCAGTATAGTACAGATACTGATCGGGATGAACACCAAGGTATCGAACACAGGATTTTGTTCTGTACTACCCTCGCCAGCCAGAATGTGACTCTTTCCAATTACGTTTCAGGTCTTGACTGACCCCCCGCAGCGTTGCCCGAAACAAAATTGTTTCGTACTTCTGTGCATTGATTTTCATTCGCCAATTGTCAGAGTATACCTGTACGTCATTGAACATTTTTTCGAGATTGCTCTGAACTATTGTGGCTTTTGGGTCTGCGTATAGATGATGAGATCATCAGCTAATGCTAGCGATAATCGCGTTGGTGAGACGTTATGATCAAAGCCGTTCAATAGCTTGCGAATGAATATTGAGAAGAGCAGAGGCGCAGTAACTGTTCCCTGCTGTAGACAAATCAAGACATTGAATTTGCGCATTGTTTTGCCACATTTCCATCAGTTATAACAAACGATTTCCCGTATAACATATTGCACATCATGGCGACAAGGTGTCTGGCGAACTTGTCCTGAAAGAGTTTAAAAACTAGTCTATCTTAGACACCGCACCAAAGGCTTTCTCCATATCAATGAGACATACTGCAACACATTCTCCATTATTTAGTTAACAACAGATGTCTGAGGTTACTTTCGTTATTGCATGTGTGGTCGAATGCCTGGCACGAAAACCAAATTGGCAATTCGGCATCAACTCATTTTCCTCAATGTGGGCGTTTAATGCTCTGTTGAGTATCACTTCAAACACCTTGCTGATGTTAGGCAACAAGCTGATTGGGCGATAGCTTTTAGGGCATAAAGATTCTTTTCCTTTCTTCAAGATCGGAAATACCTTAGCTTTTTGCCACTCATTTGGGAAATATGAATTGCTCAACATGTTGTTGAACAATATGCAATAGTTCCTAATAGCAACCTCAGGCAAATGTCGGAGAACTACATTTGGAATACCATCAGTACCACATGATTTCTTGTTGTTTATCTTGCGAAAAATGAAACACAAGTCTTCATAGCTGACAAAATAATCAATAAGATTCAAGCTCGGTATGAGGTCAGATGTTAATGTTTCATTGAAATGAAGAATTGATTGGCCGTCCAGGCTTGATTTGAGGTCGGAAACTTTTGCTTCAACGACCTCTGAAAATATTCCCTCTCTCAGGATTTGGTAGATGAACCAATTCAAAATGTGTTCCAATCAGGGCAAGTTTATCCAATCCTTCACAAATAATCCTGTTTCCATTTCTATCCGGAGTCGTACTATCAGTTTCGATACCAGCCCTATCGAGAAGATTTATCTCATCACTAGTGACTTCAAGATTCGATACCTTCACTCGAGACTTCTTACGGAATATGCTATTGACTTTCGCAAACACGCCAGATGGGCCCTGTGGGCTAATATCCCTCAATTTTTCCACCCAGTCATTGCTGACCTTACTCCTGAAGTACGAACGGGTAAAGTTCCTGACATTTTTCAGGTGTCATTTCAACAAAGCCACCGAGGGATGGTTGTACTCCAAAAATCGCCGATAAATATTGTTGACACATGTGAGGAGGAGGCTTTTCAATCTTTTCAACCTTGCGATGGTTGGTGTTTCATGTCCTTCCATATTGTTTCGATGTTTAATCTTGGGAACGCGTTCCACAATCGTTTCTAACGTCAGCTTCTCTAACTTCGACAAAAAGAGGCATATGTCATCGTTAGATAGATTTTGTCATTGGGAACCATTGTACAAGCGTTGCATTGCTTCTGGTACTCCCGATTAAACTTCTTTTGAAACATTGTCCAGTCTGTTTTTTTGAGATTCAACCTATGATTCCCATGTTGAACTGGAATGAGGAAGAGATCATCCTTTTGATGATTGATTTCCATTACAATTGCGTTATGGTCGCTATCATAGCGAAGCACCTGCAGTTTCCGTTGAGGACTATTAAAGCTAAATTCAAGTCTTGTGTCAGCAATGCAGAGGTCCAAATACTCCGCTCATATAGATTGCACCTGTATTCAATTTGGTACTCTGTTATCCACGACTTCAGGAATACACCTCTTGGATTATTGATGGTGTTCAGTCATTATGTATGCTTGGCATTTCGGTCACTAGCAAGAATATATTAAGTATGCAGCCTATTCAATTCGAGTATTTTAAACAAAGAATTGAGATCCTCCATGAGCTAGAGAAAATTTTCACGAGTTGTATAGGCAGTTGGATGGATACGAGTATATCTACGATGGGGGGATATATCCGGCCTAGAGATACTCTTTTTCCTTCGGTAATTTGAAACTTTTTTTATCAAATAAATTTCGACCTTAAAAAGATAATAACAGTTAATTAACTAAATTTCATAATGACTAAAAGACAAGAAGTCTTTAGTGACACCGTTTCGTCTACCAACGTTGGTAACGGGTCATGACAATCGTCTCACAACTTCTTCTACCCGCAACCAAACCGATAATACTTCATCACCATAGATTAACGCAGTATCAATAAAATTATGTCCGATATGGAAACAATATCCGGAAGCACGGTTTTTTCAACTGGAAAGCCAGTTCAACCAGGCGGAAATTACGGTCGAGTAAGCAAAATTTAATTATTTGCTTTTAGCTCTTGATGAGGATATTCTCAGAATCTTAAGCAATCTTATATTTGCACGTCTACCCAGCTATCCTTGTTTATTTTCAAATGAGTCTTAATAGATGGAGTATCTATTTGGGAAGTCGAGAAATTAAAATAAAGTTCTAAATGAATTACTTATGAAAATTGGTTATAAGTATTAATTTTTATGAAAAATTACTAGAGAAGAAAAATGTTTGAAGAAGGTGGATTCAATGTATGCACCTACTAAGTCTCATCAGGCCATCACACATTTAGACACATACAGGCGATATTTAGAGGTTTATAAATACGAATTACGTTCAGCTTAATTTTCTCCAGTACTTTTTTATTGATCATTTGACACTTTTTACATCAATTTTATGACTGTATTGTACAACTAAGAGATGGCTTCAATCCACAAACATGTCTTTGCAAAGGTGCACAAGGAGCAACCTAGTCAAAATCAGAGATAAAGTACAGGACCTCAGAAAAAGTAATGCTCCTGGAATAGGTGGCATAGCGACAAAACTACTCCAGAGCAGAGGTCCCCGTTGAAATAATCCCATCCCCATCGAAATAATAATAATAACAAATATGCAGAATATGCTCAGAGGAGTAGTTGCTAGAGCACTAGCAAAAAGTATAATATATCCTCTACACAAAAAGGGTGTAAAATTATGGTGTAAAAATTATGGAGGTGTTGCCCTACTATGTACGTCTTATAAAGTTCTCTCCAAAATCAACAGAAACAATTAAAGCCGTATTATGAAAGCATTATAGGAGAGTATCTGGGAGGCTTTTGAAGTGAATAGTCTACAAAAGACCAAATATTTTCAATAAAGTAGGTGGTCGAAAAGAACTGCAAGTATAACATCGATGTGCACCAACTCTCTCAAAACTAGTCGTTATGGTAAAAGCCACAATGCTAAACACAGAGTCCCAGGTCAAGGTAAACGGTGAACTAATGGACAACTTCATAATATGAATGTTACCTCCAAAAAAATCATCAATTGTCAATTACATTTAAGTCGGACGACTGTGCCGGGGGAGCCAGCAAATGAGGACGATTCTAAATAAGCCAGGATTGATAAATTAACGAGTTATGCTTATGGTCGTTGGTAGAATCGAAATTCACGCCCAATTCTCACTTCTTCAACACTTTGGAGTAGATTTTCTTTTAGAATTTTAATATAAATAATCTTAGCCAATTTCCCTTCAATAAAAGCCAGTTTTTCAACACCGGCTATGACATACAAGCCCAAACCATTACGCTGCCACTACCCTGTCTAACGGTCTTTTGTATATTTTCTTTTTTGAGGTCTCTATTTGGCTTTTGTGATACATACGTCATTTCATCTGAGCCAAATGTGTTGAATTTAAGCTCGTCAGGAAAAATGACGGCCCAAATCCGTTGAAATATGCTCAGTTGCAAAGTCCAGGCGGCTTTATCAATTATTGTTATTTATGAATGACTAACTCAACCATTAAAATGACGTATGGTCTTAGCATTGCAGTTTTTACCAATTCCAATCAATACTTCAACTACTATTTAAGAGTCGATAACTTGGGGTTTTGCTTAATTTTTCTATTGATCCGATTATTCATCAGATTCATTCATGATTTTGTTTGGTGAATTTCTATCGTTGTTCTCCAACCTTTTTTCATTGGAAAACCTTACGATTATATGCGCTGGGCTGTGTCGGTCAGTTTAATTTAACAATTCCGCTTATTTTGCGTTGAGATTCACTATTTTTTAGGTTTTTGTAAAAAAATTTTTTTACAAAGGCCTCCTAGTTTTCGTCCTGTCTGTCCATCTGTTCGTCCGTCCGTCCGTCTATCCATCTATCCGTGCGTCACAGCAAGTTTCCTCAGAAACTATAGAAGCTAGAATGCTCAAACTTTGTGAAAAGGTCTGAAATGATAGTCTCTCAAAAGTTAAGGTCTTACCGAAAATTTAAAAAATGTTTAAGGGGGTGCACCCTAATAACAAATTAGCCCTTAAAAATTTTCTTTAATCAAATGTAGTCGAGTGGGGTATCAAATGAATGGTCTTTATTAGAACTTTTAGAATCTGAAATGAATAAATCATTTTATGAATTATAGGGGGTCCAGGAGAAGACAAAATGTACCAAAAATTTGTGTCCAACCAGGGTTCGCGATTGGACACCTGAGTTGAAAAATCTGAAAATTATCACGAATGTCGACCTTTATAAGTACAAGGGTAACAAATACCTCAGAAATCGGAATTCACTCAACTATGTTAATAATAGTATGATTTGTAGATTTTACATTTTTGTCCATAAAATCAAAACGGTATCTTTAAACTTCTTGCAATTTCGGTATTATATAGGTTAATATAAGATATTAACGTCCACAAAATTTAATCGAGATCGAGTCATAATCAAGCGAGTTATAGCCATTTCAATTGTATGGAAGTACAGCAACAATAACACGTGTTTATGGTTGATACATATTTCAAATTGACTTGGGCACTTTTATTTTCTTTCAATTTTCATGAAAATTTAAGGAATGGTGTATAACATGAATATGTTCAATCGGCCAAGTATTCAGAAAAGTCATTTAAGCTAGATCAAAATGGCGGCTGCACTGTGCTTATGAAAGAAACTGAGCATCTTTTGCATGAATTTGAACAATTTCATATCCAAGTATTGATGAATAATTCAAGTTAACGATTCACGCTATTAGAAAACTTATTTCTTACCATAGGATGTTTACAAAGACCTTCTGGTAGGAGCGCTTTCCTGCTTACTCAACTTGTTAAATGTTGAATTGCTGATTCTTACTGCTCAAGTGCTGTCCTGTGATCAATTATAAATATGAGATAATTTATCCACTTTTTAGCTATCGTGTGTAAATTATTTTTTTAAGAATAACATGAGGAACACAGAAAAAACAGTATAGTGAACAAAATTCCGATGCTGAGCCTGCACTTTAGACGCTAGGAGACAAGGAATTTACTGCATCAAATAAGCTGTGAGCTATGCACGTACCTTTGCATTATTCTTGCTAACGGGACAATTGAAACATTTTTCATTACAGTTTGTTTGATTTTTATCGAAATGCATCAAATAAGCTGTGAGCCACTGTATATTTGTATGTGTATAAGGGATATGATAAAAACCGTAACCACGCTACAGGTCGCAAGTTTGCTTATATTTTCACCAAATTTTCAGGAAAGGTGTATTGAATGAATATATAGGCTACATTCGTCAACCTGTCAAATCGACTAAGCGAAAACAAATTGGCGGAAATTTTCAACGCTAAATTATGGTTTCTGTTCTGTTCAAAATATAGTTCATATTTGTAGGAAATTTAATATAGAGACTCATTGAACTGTGTGATCAAGCTCACTTTAAAAAATCCAAAGTCGAACTATTTGAAACAAAATGGTGGCCAAAGCTGTCAATTGATGCTAATGAAATTCGGTCGTTTAGTAAAGCCTATAAGTATTTAAAGAGCGTCAAAAAATAAAATGGCTGCTATTGGAAAGTCGACATTTCAATGGCTTCTAAATGTCACAATGTTGAATCAATTCGACAATAAAATAAAAATGTTTGGATTTAAAAGTATTGTTATTTTAATTATCGATCATGGGCAAGCTTCAAAATGGCGATGGTTCAAATACGTAATTTTATCAGATATTTGTGGCCCTCTAGCAGCCATGCTTGGCAACAAATTATGAGATAACAAATTAATGAATCGAGTTCTTGTATCCTGCAAACAATTATTCAAAAGTTAATACATTCGCAACCGTTTTCACTAAACATTTAATATTTTCACTCTATCTAGAGTCAGACTTCGATTTGAATCTGATTTGGCGCAGTGATTTATGAGGCTCAAAGACAGATATGCATATTTTAAAATAATCCAAAATTAAATACATAAGGTCAAAATGACAGCTTCAAAAGGTCAGATAGCAAGTACGATTCGCTCATTCAATATTAAGTGAAATGTTCGATATTTTTCATGGAAAATATTTGAAATGCATCAAATTGTAAGTATTTATGTATAAACCGAAATATTTTCCCTAAACAGGGTTTAAATTTCAAAGTGGACAATCAAATTATTACTCTTTTTGTGTGCTCGTAAGTGACTAGACTACCTACTAAATACCTCTTCTGTCGACCCGAGAACCCAGCCTGGAACGGTTTGAAACATTAATTTGGGACAGGTCTCGTTTGGTTATGCCATGAGGCGTCTTCAAGCTTGTTGACCTCTCCTCTAGCAGAAGGGGAGAGGGAAAGAGAAACTGCCAGACAAGCGATACCCCAGCCCCAATGTCCCCGGCTGCTTAGAGTCCTTTTTATATTTTGAGACCACCCGAACATAATGTCGTACCTTGGTCCATTTGTCAACCGATCTAAGCATCATCACAACTATTCCATCTGGGGGGAGCTCTTCCTCTCCTGGGTAAAAACGTCAATCGGGCGACCGTGACTTACCAATCTTGTGCACGTAAGACTGAAAATATCCATGCCCACTAGAAAGCTAGTTCAGATAGAAGTCAGTCTCATCATGCTTCAATTAAGGTTAAGTCTCATATCCGGGATGAGGCACAGTCCACCTTTCCTTCGTGCAATTCACCCAAGACTGCTGCCAATCGTTGAGTGAGCACTGTCTCTCCCTGCGTGCAACCATTTCCTTTCTGTTCTCATTTCGACCCAAATAAATAGGACAGCGCTCTTTTGTAAGGAGGGTAACAGGTACCATGCTTGCAACAGCTCTCATCATCGAATTAGAGGTTGTTGGATATGAAGATGTAATGCTCACTGTTTCTCTTCTCTGTACCTGAGCCAAGTGTTTTCGGTACACCTACTTACCGAGAGCTTTGCCCCATATTTCTGCTCCGTACAGCACGCATCAAGAGGAGTCTTCTTGATGGGTTGGGTCCCCCCAAGTTGGCCATGAGTCAACTCAGAGCCGGTACTCCCGAAGCAGCCTTCTTAACCGTTGCCCTGATTTGCTCTGAGAAAATCATCTTGGAGTTGATTTGTAGCCCCAGGTACTTCATCGCCGGCTTCAATTCAATTAGTATGTGTCCAATACTGATCACCTTTACTCCAGGGGTTTTCTTTTTTGTCAAGATGATCACTTCGGTTTTCTTCAGTGCAAAACTGAGCTTGCGAGCAGTCACCTAGTCTCTCACTCAGTGCATTAGCATACCTAGCCTAAGTTGCATTTTTTCGACGATGCGTCCAGCGACCAGAGCCGATAAAGCGCAACTTATTTAGCACCTTCAGTCTCAGTAGTCTGTTGTAATATGCGTTTCATAGGTCTGGACTAAGGATAGATCCCTGGGCAACACCCGATGTAACTTGCATCCTTCGTTGGCCCTGCTTCGTGTCATAAAGCAGGCTTCGGTCCTTCAGGTAGCCCCACAGAAGCCGCATTAGATATTCTGGAACTTGACAAAGGTTTCTCACATATCCAGAATATTCATCCATCTAGCGAAGTTGAAGGCGTCCCCAATGTCGAGCGTCACCAACAGAATGATCCGTGGCTTGTTGTGGCTATATGTCTCTGCTTTTTGGACCGCGCGCACTAACTAACATCAATGACGGAGCCTCCGAAGAGTGGACACTCGATCTTTATTTCGCTTTGGGCAGCGTCAACATGGATGGGATGGTCGGGGAAGAGTGTCGACACTATCTCGTCCATCTTTTCCGCATCTTTATTAATCAAGCAGTTCGCTCTGTGAACATCGTGATAAATCAGCCAATGCACCCACTAATTGCATCCACAATGCGTATGCTGTTTTGGTCACAATATTATGCCACAAATTAAACGTGGTCTATAATATTGCATAGCAATACTTAGCAGATATTGGTTACCCCTACACCATTTCATTTTCTGCTACTACTCACCACCTGATGTCTATGTGTGGAGTTAAGCTCTGCCACTGAACGAGCACTTGACGTTGGTAGTGTGGTGTTGGATTAGGGAGACTTCCTTCGACGTCACATTCGGCATGTAATTTCATGTTTTGTGCTTGGCTGCGTGCATTGTAGTGCAAAGGCTATTTTTCATCAGTGGGAGCTCAGTGGTCGAAAAGTTTCAGCAGATTTGTGCCGAGGAACTCGTAAACTCCGTAGTGGGCATCAGATCCGTGTGGGAAAACATGCTATCACGTTGTCAGCTTCCCAGCCCGTCCTCGTTACCTTCGAGTTTTTGGTCATGGTCATCGCAGCTGCAGATGAAACTGTTGTCGATCACTTTTGCGCATTCACACTAAACATCGTAGCTATGCTGTTGTACGATGGAGTGTTCCGTCAATTATTGGGTGTAATTGACGTTGGGTTGGAACTTCACTATTCCCAGTGGCCCCAGAGGTAAGATGTGGAGCGAACATCATCGTGATTCCCGAAGTGATATTCTACCAACAGAGTCTTGTGCTGTGCTGATTACCGTTTATCCCCTTAAAAATGGTTTCTTCCGCGTTACTGTGAATCGTAAACCTGACTTTCTATGGTTTGGTCTATTGGCCGACGAGTCTGTTGGGAGTGAAACTTGCCGAGCAAATCTGGTTGAACTACAGCCATCAATACAAGTCGAGCAAAACGATCATACTTACCATTTTTCCAACGATATTATGGGGGGATTTAGATTGAAGTTTATTGCTATTCTAAATCGACCTTTAAGTTTTTAATAGCTTAGGCCGACATGAATTAAGAATTACATCATACACACGGAATTTTGAGAGACATTAAGGACATTAAATAAATGGCTGGGTTCAACATTTTGATGGCAACATGAAAGACACAAATCCGACGCAGTGCCCTAGTACTCATTGAAAGTTCATCACCTCGTCCACTACGCAAATTACATCCGTTTAAGTCAGTACCAAGAAAAATGACTAAGGAGGAACCCCGTCCGAAAGTCCAACGCTATCTCATCGAAAATTTACGAGTAACTAAAATTTTTTCGAGATCACTATAATTGATGCTACTGCTTAGGTACTCGTATTTAGAACTTTCCACAATCAAACGAAAGAGTACATTTATCAAAGCAAGCGACAGACATAAAAAATTTTATTCAGGATCAAAAGAGTAGTTTAATCACGACGCAAGTATTTCCCATTCCTCCACAACACTGATTCCATCAATTGAGTGACATAAATAAAAATAATAAAATTTTGTGGGCTTTCCAATAAAGATGAACAATGCAGATTTACACCAGCAAAAAGCGTAAAAAAATTTCTGAATTTTTCCAGCAAACTCCTCAAGATTTATGGTAAAGCTAAAACAAAAAATCATCGTTATCTAACACAACAAACAATGAATTTCATAAAGTAAAGGTCTGAGTCTGTGGCTTTACGGCTAAACTATCTGATCGTTGAACGACGAACAATGCAATTAATTCATCCACTCAGCCTACGCATAAGGTAACACACGTTAAGGGATGCATTAGACTACGACTATTTAGCCGCACTTCTGTCGCAAGTTTCACATGGTTAAATGGAAGCCCGCACATTCTACGTCTAGCACTCGTTGCGTGTAGACGTGTTTTAATTCGCTCCTGTCAAGAATTTTTATAAATTAAAATAATTTTTAAAAACGTCAATTAAAAAGTAATTTTATAAAGAAACTTATTACATCGTCGAACTTTTCGAACAAATTATCGAGTATCTTGACTTTACCTGCGAGAATGTTTGAAGAAAGAAAAAAAATTTTTTTCACCGGGGGGATGGAGGAGCCCGACGGCTTCCCACCGCTGGGGGACCCAGAGCCAGGCATTCTGAAATTTACAAATGATAAAATAAACAAGCGGAAAAATGAACAAGACAATTGTGAGCATGGAAAGCGAATTACGATTTCAAGCGAAGATTATGAAAAAGTAACCATGAGAATACAAAGGTTACGAAACAAAATGACGAATTAAAACTCCGATACTAACTAAGAAGAATGAAAAACAGGAAACAACAAGCACGACCAACGGGAAAGGAGTACCAACATATAAAACAAAATCGCAAGATATGAGCAAGACAATCCATGATGCGGAAAATATCCTGAGCGCAGGAGGAACGAACGACAGCGCCAATTATTATGCGGTGCTGTCTGCAATGCACGAAGAAATGGACGTCGAGATAGAGAGCAACGATAAGATAGGTAATATTGATAGCAATAATAATTTCATTAAATATTTAAAATTAAAAAATAAGCAAAAGGAGAAGAAGCCAACCGGTGTGTCTGCTGGTCCTCCTAATAAAATTAATAAGGTAAATGAAAAAGTTCCTCCAATAAACGTTTTTGGGCAGCGTGGAGGAGATATGGTTCGGTTATTGGCAGCCGAACATAAAATCAAAAACTTTGAAATTAAGAGAGTGACCGGTGATAAGCTCTCGATCAAGACAAAGACACTGGCTGACTTCAAACAGGCGAAAGATGCTCTTAATAGTGTCCAAGCTCCCCACTTTACATATACGCCAAAGGCGGAAAAAAATCAGACCTTCCTGTTGAAGGGCCTGGACTGTGGGGAGAATACAGTTGATCTCCTTGAGATGTTGCAGGAAGCTGTTAAGTTCATGTGTGTGAAAAATTTTGCTACAAGGAGATCAACTGTAGAAGGTAAAATATTACCATTTTATTTAGTCCAAATTTCCAACGACAGCAATCCGAGTGCCCTCCAGCAGGTAAGGTACTTAAACTTTAGAGTTGTGAGGTGGGAACGCCTCCAAAAAACTGAGGTCAACGAGTGTTACAGGTGTCAACGATTCGGTCATATGGCTGCCAAATGTGCAATGCACTATCGCTGTGTTAAGTGCAAAGATATCCACGCCCCCGGTGAATGCAAATTGGCTCAGGTGGAGCTAAAAGAAAAATTGTATTGTGTTAATTGCGGTACATTTGGTCATCCAGCATCATACCGAGGATGCCCTCGGTATCAAGATGCAAGAGCTAAATTTTCCCCAAAGCAAACCAAAGTAAATCACAATCTGTTACCTCCCAACTTCATCAAACCCGGGGTATCATTTGCACTTGCTGCCAGAGGACCAGCAGACAACAATATAAATAAAATAAATAATGTAAGTGGCAATAATGAGCTGCTTCTTAAAATCTACCAGCAACTTGAATCACTTTCAGATAGAATTAATAAGCAAGACCAAAAAATCAATTTCGTTTTTCAAAGTTTAGGTCAACATGCTCCAAAATAGTTTGTCATCCAGTCACATTCCCATGGATAGGATTCGTCTCATCTCGATCAACGTCAACTCCATTGTTACTTTACATCGGCGTGATTATCTCCTTGAATTCATTGTTAAGCAAAAGCCTGACATCATGCTTCTCACCGAAACCCACTTCAATTCATGGCACTCCATGACATTCAAGGATTTTGAATTCGTAAGAAACGATAGGGTAATAGGTGATGGGGGAGGTGGCACCGGGATATTGGTTCGAAGACCCTATCGTTTCCAAAATATTGAAAAAGTCGAATTCAAAAGCTTTGAATCTCTTGAAGTGTCCGTTATCAAAATTTCACTGCCAGGTGGGGATAACCTCTTCGTTATCTCTGCCTATGCAACTGGTGGAACTGTTCTCAGGCTCAAGGAGGAACTCAATTCCTTGTTTGAAATACTCGAATTGAACAGGCTTCATAATTATTATATTCTTGCTGGTGACCTGAGCGCCAAGCATACATCATGGCTGAATGCCACCAATAATCCAAGACGTGTATTCCTGAAATCGTGGATAACAGAGAACCAGATTGAATACAGGTGCAATCTATATGGGTCGGAGTTCCCAACATCTCCTAGGACAAATTCATATTTGGACCTTTGCATTGCTGACGCAAGACTCGAATTCAACTTTAATAGTCCTCAACGGAAACTGCAGGTGCTTCCTTATGATAGCGACCATAACGCAATCGTAATGGAAATCAATCATCAAAGGGATGATTTCTTCCTCATTCCAGTTCAACACGAAAATCATCGGTTGAACTTCAAAAAAACAGACTGGGGAAAGTTTCAAAAGAAGTTTAATCGGGAGTACCAGAAGCAATGTCCCCGTTCTGATGGTGGCAACTCTTGCTCAATGGTTTCTAATGACAGGAATCTAACTAACGATGAAATAGATGTCTATTTGTCGAAGTTAGAGAAGCTGACGTTGGAAACGATTGAGAAAGTCGTTCCCTAGATTAAACATCGAAACAATATGGAAGGATATGAAACACCAACCATCGCAAGGTTGAAAAGATTGAAAAGCCTCCTTCTCACACGCGTCAAACATATTTATCGACGATTTTTGGACTACAACCATCCCTCGTTGGCTTTGTTGAAATTACATCTGAAGAATGTCCGGAACTTAGTCCGGTCATACTTCAGGAGTGAGGTCAGCAATCAATGGGCGGAAAAATTGAGGGGTATTAGCCCACAGGACCCAGGCGGCGTGTTCACGAAAGTGATTAGCATATTCCGCAAGAAGTCTCGAGTGAAGGTATCGAATCTTGAAGTCACTAGTGATGAGATAAATCTTCTCGATAGGGCTGGCATCGAAATTGATAGTACGACTCCGGATAGAAATGGAAACAGGATCATTTGTGAAGGATTGGATAAACTTGCCCTGATTGGAACACATTTTGAATTGGTTCATCTACCAAATCCTGAGAGAGGGAATATTTTCAGAGGTCGTTGAAGCAAAAGTTTCCGACCTCAAATCAAGCCTGGACGGCCAATCAATTCTTCATTTCAATGAAACATTAACATCTGACCTCATACCGAGCTTGAATCTTATTGATTATTTTGTCAGCTATGAAGACTTGTGTTTCATATTTTGCAGGATAAACAACAAGAAATCATGTGGTACTGATGGTATTCCAAATGTAGTTCTCCGACATTTGCCTGAGGTTGCTATTAGGAATTATTGCATATTGTTCAACAACATGTTGAGCAATTCATATTTCCCAAATGAGTGGAAAAAGGCTAAGGTATTTCCAATCTTGAAGAAAGGAAAAGAATCTTCATGCCCTAAAAGCTATCGCCCAATCAGCTTGCTGCCTAACATCAGCAAGGTGTTTGAAGTGATACTCAACAGAGCATTAAACGCCCACATTGAGGAATATGAGTTGATGCCGAATTGCTGATTTGGTTTTCGTGCCAGGTATTCGACCACACATGCAATAACGAAAGTAACCTCAGACATCTGTTGGAAACTAAATGATAGACAATGTGTTGGAGCATGTCTCATTGATATGGAGAAAGCCTTCGATACGGTGTGGTTAGATGGACTTATTTTTAAACTCCTTCAGGACAGGTTCCCCAGACACCTTATCGCCATGATGTGTCATATGTTATACGGGAAATCGTTTGTCGTAACTGATGGAAATCTGACAACAATGCGCGAGTTCAAGGTCTTGAATGGTCTACAGCAGGGAACAGTTACTGCGCCTCTGCTCTTTTCAATCTTTATTCGCAAGCTATTGAACGGCTTTGATTTTAACGTCTCGCCAACGTTTGCTGATGATCTGATCATCTATACGGCAGACCGAAAAGCTACAATAGTTCAGAGCAATCTCCAAAAAATGTACAATGATGTACAGCTGTACACTGACAATCGGCGAATGAAAATCAATGTGCAGAAGTGTGAAACAATCTTATTTCGGACAACGCTGCGGGGGGTCAGTCAAGACCTGAAACGTAATTGGAAAGATTTCCACATCATGGCTGGTGAGGGTAGTCTTGAACGGGTTCCACATAAATCCTGTGTTCGATACCTCGGTGTTTACCTCGATCAGTATCTGTACTATACTGAACATGTGAAAATCATGCTCAGTAAGGCACTAAAAGTAGTCATGGCCCTACGAAAACTCTTTCATTCCAGATACATTGATCAAAAGGTCAAAGTTATCTGTTACAAGACACTAGTTAGACCAGTTTTGACATATGGATGTCAGATCTGGTACAACCAGAGCGCTAGTACTATGGAAAAATTAAGAGTTTTCGAAAGGAAATGTCTTCGTGCATGTACTGGTTTGTACAGAAAGCCTGAGACGGATTGGAAACATTATATATCGAATAGAAGAATTTATCAATCTGCTGAAGTGACTAGAGTCGATATTTTCATATTGAAACTTCTTCGGAATCATATCGCAAGATCTGTGACTGTGAGTGAAAACCCTTGGATTTCACAGCCGTTCCACCCTACAGACGGGTATATTGCGACTTGCCTCGCTACTGGCTTCATTCCTCCAGAAGCATTCGTGTATTTGGACATGAATCGATATGTTTTTGATTCTGACGGCGTCCCAGTCATATATCACATATATTGACGGGCCACCGATAAGAAGATAAAATATCCTCCGAACTTGAGTTCACGAGACCAACAATTCCAATGGAGATACTCATTTGCTAGATTCGTTGAGGCTGATCGAGTTGAGACGGGGCAATCCAGGTATTGGTGGCTGAATGACAATTTCTAAATTATTCGTGTTTATTTTCAGTTTTGGTGTTTTTCGTTATTTAGTTTTTGAGTTTCAGCTCATTATTGCTACATTTAGTGTTGTTGTTTATTTTTGTTAAAAATTAGGTATAGGTTAGGTTTATATTATGTTTATTATATTAGGTTAGAGATAAGGTAAAACGCTTAGGTTAGGAACATAGTTATAGATTTTTTTAGTATAAGATAATGTTTTTGATAGCATTTATTAGAATTAAGTTAAAACATATTAGGTGTAGGATCAAAGTTCACTATAGTGTTGACGATAAATAATTTTAGAATAGTTGTAATGTGATGCCTACGCCCGGGAATCGAAGTGATTCCGATCCCGAACCCTTGCACTCGGCCAGATGGGTATGACCTCGAAATGCAAGCGGACTTCATCTTTCGTGCGGATATCGTTGGGCAGAAAATATTTTTTTTTCTCCAAATATTTAGATCTGTGGATTTAAATATTTGAAACAGAATATTAATCAAAACCCCGACGCATTTCGAGACATATCCATTTGGTAATGCCCCTCCACCGTGGCCATCGAAAAACTATGCCACTGGCGACAAATGGAGATGCACATTGCCGCCATGTGGCGTGCCATTCCACACACATCTGTTTTGTCGGTGGTTGTCGGATTTGACAGTCCGGCACCACGAGAAAACGAAACGGCGAGAACTAACGGAGATTTTTAGTGGAAGGAAAAAAGTGTTCTTGTGAATTCTGAGATCGGTTGGAGAAAATTGCAAATCCAGGAAAGTTGGCGCGGTACTAATTGGACTAAATCTAATTAAGAGGTAATTTTTCGTTCGGCTTACATCGACGAATGCATTACCGTGTTTGCTTGCAGTTAATCGCCCCATAAATTGGAATGCAGTGCATAGGAACGAATCGAATTCGCCAGTTCAACAAAATCAGCAGCAATAAGAATACCGGAAAAGTAAATGGTCGTGATGATGCAGAAGACACAGTGGTAGTAGTGAAGAGGGAGAATCATTGCCAGCGCAAGAACAACACGATAACACCACCTGACCCGATTAAGTTGAAGCTTAATGGGACTGTCAACTCAGCTTCCGGCCCAGTGACACCACTTTCATCCCCAAAGAGTAGTAGTTCCTCCCCTACCACCGCAACCATTGTAAACAATCATTCGAACGATGTCGATCGAATACCGAAAATTGTTGGGAAATTGGGAAATATGGAGGCAAATGCAAACTACAAACAGCTGTCAGGTATGTTTAGGTTATTAGAAGCGGTGCTCTTGAACGAGTATTTCAGTGCGGCTGATCATTGTTATTCATCCGATTGGAAAGATTTATATATCAATCGAGTAGATAACTCGGAAACAGAAGGACGGCTTTTGGTCATTGTTACAAAGAAATAACATTTATAGCTGAAAACGTTTTCTCCTAAATGTCTAATATAAAATGTGAACAATTAATGTAGGAGAAGCTCCCATCACAGATTGTTTGGAATATAAAATTTTAAGATTAAAATTCAGATGGTAATTGGACTAATTGAAATAGATACTGGAGTGTCAAAGTCAAAGAGAGTCAGAAGGTTCAGGGTTAATGAATTTTAGTATTTTCGCAGTAGTAAAGGTGTTGAGGATGAGGATTGAGGTATTAAAGATGATCATGCTAATAATTAGACCAATCAACTAAAGCTAAACCTTAAATGTCACGGGAGTGAAGATCAGTTTCAACTAATGACTAATGTACCATTTGTCTTATTTGTTGGCATTTTTTTTATGTATTTCTTGTGTGTGCAATCACTGGAATATTAGTCCATTTATATGTAAAATTGATAATTGTAGTGTATATAACAACTAGTGTCAAAACTATAGTAAAAACAAGTTGGGTAAACAGACCTACGCTCATGTCAGAAGGGTTTTGTATTCAATTTACAAAATGCAGTCACCAGATCGAATCAAATCACATGTCAAAGACGATTTTATTGGAGAAAATATGAAACGCGAAGATCATAATATTTTTAACAAAGTTCAATGAATTTCGACTTTTGAGGTTTTTGGTATCGTTATACTCATGAATATCTCCCTTGATAATTATTTCAGATGTCCATCCGCGACGGAGGAAACACATTTTTCATGTATTTCCCCCCTGTGCCCCCACTAAAGCAAAAACTGGCAGTTTAACAACTGTTTTGAAAAGCTCCCATGAAAACTTTCATTTTATACTCATATCGGCTACGTTTGATGAATTTTTTTTCAGGGGCCACTCTCCTGTGCTGAAATCATCGATTCATGGCCAATTTTTTTGAATCCTAGAAACGTTACAAAACCCTCTTGCTAGGAGCTCTCTCCCACCTCCTTAACTTATTTCACTTATGAGCATTAATTGTAGGTACTCATCTTCAGTCATTCATTAAATTGAATCAAGTGTTCAAAGCATGCACCTTAAACGTTGAAGTTGGGAAAAAATAACTCCAAATTATTCAATCTTCGCATTTAAAACAGCCACCATCTTGTTTCACGATTACTAATACTACTAGCTGAACCGATTCTTAAAGATATACATGACACCTATCATTCCTGAAATTTTCATGCAAATCCTAGCAAAACTGTAGTGTCTGAGTCGGTAAAAAGCGCATGTTGTTCCATAGCCATATGTTGCCATAGTAATAAATGCAGCGCATATTGTTCCATAGTAATACAGGAAAATTCTAAATATGATTCAATCTTTATGAAACTTCCAGAGTTAATCAATCTTATAAATAGACATCTACGTACTGAATTTCATTGAATTTAAGGGTACCGTTAAGATTTTATTCAAGAAAACATAAAATCGATAAATCATACTATTACTAACAAAGTTGAGTGAATTGTGACTTCTCACGTATTTGTTGTTGTTGTACGCGTCAAGGCCTACATCCCTGATTTTTTTCAGATTTTTCGGATCACAGGTGTCCAATCGCGAGGGGGGGGGACACAAATTTTTCGTGTATTTCCCCTCTCTGTGCGCCCCTCGAAGCAAGTTCAGCCAAACTAAGACCTGTTTTGAAAAGTTCTCATCAAGACCTTTCATTTGATACCCATATCGACTACCTTCAATGAAATTTTTTTTTCGGGGGGTCACTCTCCTATATGGGGAGACCCCCCTTAAATACCTTATAAAATTTTTTTGTAGTTGAACTTTGAAGAGATCACCACTTTACACCTACACACAAAATTTGATGTTTCTAGCTTAAGTAGTTTCCGAGAAAAACTGCTGTGACACACGGACGGACGGACGGACGGACGGACGGACGGACGGACGGACGGACAGACGGACAGACGGACAGACTGGTCGCGAAACTAGTAGGGTTTTGTAAAATTATTTTACAAAACCCTAACAAGGGAGTAATATACCATCGATAATGTATAGTTATTGATCCAGTCTTGTTTTTTTTTGTAGTTTCAAAGATAATTTATGTTAAAACAAGATGCTTTTAATCTAAAGAAATAGAAACTGAATTGCCATAAGTATTTATAGACACAATTAGAGCAAGGTAGAGTAGTAACATAGTAAAAATAAGTATCATCGAGCTATGCTACTCACCCGAAAATACTATATACGCAGATATTTTTGAATATAATGAAATTCGTCTCGATAACAAGGATAAAAATTTGTAAAAGAAAAACGTGGCTCTAAGTCAATTCAGTATGAATTATAAAGTACATATTTTGAGCTCTGCAAATCAACTGAATACGGGAAAAGTTATAATTCAATATATCAGGCACTGCAAATTAAATCGATAATAAAAAATATAAATACATTGTAAAAAGTTAAGTTCTACATGATAATTTAACTAGCAATGATATATGAATATTTTTATAAAATGAGCTTTTAAATTTGGCTAAATTTTCTTTAAAACCTCGTGCTCTACTAGTAAAAATGAAAATATGTTTAACAAATAAATATGCATAAACCCTTAAGCTCCTGGACAATCAAAGGAATGTATGTCTGTTAGATCAAAAAAAAAACACATCATTTAAAGTCTATAATTAAAACGAGCATAATTTTTAGAAAAAAACAAAAAAAAAATAATCAGATAAATATAGACTTACAACTAAATACATATATATTGTTAACCACCGTTATAAATACCTGAACTATAGAACCTACCACTGTACTTAAAAGCAAAACATAAAACATGTTAAGAAACAATTAAAACGCATAAGACTCTAAATTTTAGATTACAAAATAAATAATTTCGATAAGTCAAAATAGAAACAAAAAAAAAAACAAAAATTTAATTTTCATATCTTTGAAGTTACATACCTTTCATTTGCTAACTGTCGGAGAGAACAAATTGTAAATGAATAAGAATCCAAAAAAAAAGGTAATTAAAGCACGTATTTATAAAATTGTAGCCAACTAGGGCAATGTACTTTAATGAATTCAGATATTTCTCAATTAAAATAATATAATGAAAACAAAATGACTATGAATTGCTAAGGAACTAAAGACTTTCCTTTTCAGCGGTTCTTCCTTTTCAGTGGGAAAGTGAGTGCAGGGTAGGTATGCCGTCGTGAGGGTAGGGTTTCGCCAAATCCGCTGAAGTCGGTTTCGTGTCGCGCGCGGTACGCGGTACCTTTGTTGTTTCGTCATTTCATTAGAGTAGTTTTCGTCGGTTTGATTTAGAGTAGCATGCTTTTCGGTACCGCGTCGGTACAAGTCGGGAGCGCGAAACGGAAATTAGATTTTTGTACTTTAACCGGCTGAATGAAGAAATACGGAGTAACGTAAAGTAGGCTCTTCTCCGTATGGTTTTGTTTTGATAACGCGTTTTGGAAAACGGGCATGTTCAGGTGGCTGAAATATTGTAATTGAGCGTAACCCATTCGGAGACCCGCGACCGAAATCCTCTCCGAACTAGCTGGCCGACAAGCAGCCACCGCGTGAATGGGTTACGGTGCACGGATTGGTTGACCTGTTGGTACCATCCGTTGGCACTACTCAGACTTAACGTCTAGAACCGATGAGAGGTCGGTTCCGCGTTCGAACCTAAAAGGTGGAAAATCATTACATAGTGTTGGTTGGTTTTTTCTCCTTTTTCCAATTGAATTTTAAAAATATGTATCAATCTTCATTGATTTGAATTTGCTATAGTTTTTTTTTTTTTTTAAATGTGTTTAATGATAACGTACAAATTTGGAGAGCCATTTGGGCCATTAAGTTTTTTATTGTTATTGTTTGGATTTTGCTTTATATTCTTTTAAAATTTATAACGATTAGGATTAAATAAAGCGCTTTTGACTTTGACTTTGACTTTATGGAAGCCCGCACACTGCGATTTTTGACAATTTTTTCCAGGTCGGCAGTCGCAGGAATTTGCGATTTATCCTAAAACCAGTTTAGTAGGTAGTTTTCATGATACTCGTGCAGGCGCACATCATTTGGACATTTGACGCTGACGTGCATGGAAGTTTCTTGCATAGCGCACAAATGAGTTAGCGCATGTGTTCCTGGCGAAGACATACCTTCAAATGAGCATATTAGTTCTGCGCATGCCTGAAGTTCCTTCGGAGATCTTGTCGCAGTGTATTCGTATTTGCGTCTAAAAATCGCTGGTTACGACTGTAAAATCGCAATATGGCCGAACCCTTAGGATAGGAATACTGCGCTGTTGAAAAAAGGCTCATCTTTGCAATAAATTATTAAATAAACGTCTTATTTACATTTTTTAACACTACAGTATTATTACCACTGGTACTGAATTTAGAACTATCCAAATCCAGTGTGAATTTAAAAAACAAAAATACTTGTTTCTTCTTATTGTTTTTTTTTTGTCAAAGGCATTTTAACTTAAATCTAGATTCTTTAATTATTTTTAATATATCTAAAATGTACTTCTACTTGATTTTAAAATTCATTTTGAACTTTTTTTCTCTGGTTTAAAGCTACATTCAAGTTATTGTTATATTTTTCTGTTTGTTTCTCAAACATTTCTTGTAATTAAAACAAGATCTTTACCCTACAAAAACAGCGCTTCTATATTTTACAAGCCATTACAATAAATTCGGAGAACTAAAAGTTATAAAATACTGTTCATAATTAAAGCATAATACAAGTAAGAGTAAAAGATGATACGAACATGTTAATAATTAACAGTAACATAAATAATAATACGGAATAAAACGGACCCTATTAATAACTAACAAATGAAGCACATAAAAAAAATTATTCAAACAAGAAATAATACCACTTTTGTAATTAATACTAACTAATACAAATATCTACGAGTTTTTGAATGTAGCTATAAGATGGGAACTGGATATGAATCTACAGTTAATATTGAAGTCGTTTTTGAGTAGATCTGACAGAATATAAAACACTTACTCATTATTTTTACCATACCACATTTTATGCCAGATTTTCTTTGTAAAAAATGTTATCAAATACTGTTACTAATTGACTCGGTCTTCTTATTCAAGGAATTTTTTACGACTATGAGACCCGCCACGTTGGCTAGACACTCCTATTCTGAGCTAGCCATCAGGCTATAGCTCCTTGCTTTCTTAGTCGTTACAGGGGCTGTTGCTGGGTAGAGTGGCCTTCCACCCGAGTTTTTTATTTATGTTAAAGTCCTATACGATTCCATCATATAAAATTTTTAATGAATCTGGAACATCTGGAATTTTTCATGTAAATGAAAAATGAATGGCCACGCCGACAATGGATCTTGATCCAGATAGATAGATGGCACCGCTACCACCTGGATGCCCCACTAGTGTGGAGGTTGTAAGTGTTTAGAGTAAAGACAGAATCATCTCGAGTCCCGCGTGCGTTAACCGCCCTCAGTCAATCGCGTTTCTATATTTCAGCCCTTCGGTAAGTTACTTTGGCCTCGACACCGTCGAACTGATAAATTTTGATCGAATAATTCGTGAATGTGACATTTTTGTAGTGAACCCTTGCGCTGGGGAAAATAACTCGCCCCACAACACCACAGTGCTAACCCGTAAGCGCCCGCACCCATCCTCAGACGAGGCCAAGTCTGGAGAGCACGAATCTCTTTGCTCGCTGAAGCAGCTGACCATCGCTGCAGTCCTTTGCGGACATTTACAAGACCTGATGAAAAGTTTACGCTACACATCTTGTGTGCAAGGCGTCCATAAGGCACCAAGCTACCGCATAACTAGCTTGTAGCCAAGGCGCCACGGATCCTTGTTCACATTGTCCACTATATATTGCCAGCAGCGAGCCTTGCTGTTGTTAATCAATTTGTGAAGGTATTTCCTGGCTGACTTATATGCTGCTACCCAGTTGCATGCCTCGTCATGGTTCCACACCCGTTGAACCTCACGCTGAAGCTTGTGAATTCCCTACACTTTTCAGCGATTTTAGTCGATCATCAGTACACTAGGGGCTTCCCGTGCCGGGATTTTCAATGGAGCAGAGAAGCATTGCAGGCAGTTGTGATGATGCTCATAGTTGAGTTCACCACGTCTTGAGCTGCTAGTTCTTCCAGTTCCAGCGAATCACCCTGCAGCGGAACACCTCGACGAAACTCTCGACGTCCATCCTTCCGATGTTCCACCCAATTGTAGAAAGTCGAAAGCACGGACGTCAGTCGTCAATATCACTGATCTCAAGCAGAATGCACTGATGATCACTGGCTGAGTAGTCCACTATTACTTTCCAATTCGGTATCCTCCGTACTAGGGACTCCAAGGTAAATATCACATCCAATATGGTTCCTTTGAAGCCGATTCGGTGGAAAGTCGGCATATTTCCGGTTTCGAATACGACAAGTACCGTCTTGGCCACCATTTCTAGGATTCGTTTTTACCGCAGATCTGATTGAGGCGTGCCCCATTCGATTGCTTTCGGGGTGAAACGAGCATGTTGCCACCTGTGTTTGAGACAGCGCCCTCCAAAGCATTAAGTATGGCTTGGAAACATAATGTTGGTCCATTCGGGGTTAGGTACATACTAAAGAAGGTGGTCCTTGAACACCAAATGAAATTATTATTTGCTTTTAAAAATAAGGCTACCCACGGGAAATTTGCCTTTCCGGCTTCAAGTGCTAATAGGATTTTTTTCTATTAAGCAAGTATGTAATTGTTGTGTCCATCCTTAATGTTTTTCTAGAGTGTATTGTTATTGGTGTCTGCATATCATTTGTTTAGTAGACCCCTTCCGGCGTGAGCGTTGTTTTATCCAACCAACTTGCTTATATTGAAGCGTCCCACTTCCACAAAGATTTATATTTCATACTTCTATGAATCTTGAAAAAACGTTTAGTGACAAACAGAATGACAGACGAACAAACAGACAAACTGTTGTCGATTTTAACAGGATTTGGAAAAATTATTTAGACAACTAAAAATTGTAACGCAATTTACCTTTTATTAGTAAATGTGTAACTAACCAATGAATTATTGTTTAATTTTTTTTAATTCAAATTAATCAGTTTTCATTCAGAACCAAATTTTCTTCGCATTACATTGGCCTTCCAGTAGCTTATAAATACTCATTGTTTATTTATTACTTACTCGTATGTTCATGATCATTCTTTCTGTTCTACTGCAATCAAAGTAAAGAACAATTAAAACCTATTCAACAACGGACGCTCGTTTACCACTTCAGCATTAATTTATCCTCATATCAATGAATGATCGCGATTGTTTGCAATAGCTGAAATTTTATTTTTCTATGGATTTCCTGCACTTGTAGATATGCCGCGCAGGAAGAGAAAACATTCTAGAATATTCACTTCATATGGGACGCAGACCACCCACAATGACCAGTTGATTATTGTGATATTATTTAATTTTCCGAAGCGACAACAATGACGAACCTGTTGCTGCCCAGCTCCCATATTCGCGAGGAACGTGATGGCGGTGTATCAATCCAAGAATAGATCAACATCCCTCGGCACATATCGCGAATATGAAAAAATTTATGCGGTGGCATGCATTCGCGTTTTGATTTGAATATGAGATCGGCTCTTGTTTGTTATTTCTGATGTGGTAATTTTACCGATGACCAGTCGACGCAGACGCAGACCTCCAGCAGAGCTGCAATGCCAAACGAGCGGTTGCAGTACTTTTGACACAGGTTTACACACACCAACAACATGAAGGACGTCTTTTGCATAATTTGGTAAGTGAACGCACCACAAAATGCAGACGGTGCAAAGTCCGGTGCAGTAGCATCTGGCATTCATTCTATTTCTTCAGAGACAGAGCTATCGTTAGTGTTGTAGCATACGAAGGATCTTCAGATATATATTTCCAATAGGAGCTAATAATCTCAATACTCAGAAAAAATTCTTAAATGTTTCAGCATACATCAATCCTGATAAAATTTAGTACTGTCGTCTTTAGTTCAATAGCTTTTGAAGGTAATCTCGCATGCTATCCTTTCTTTTCACTCCCAATCGGCAGCCCTGCACGTAATTAATCATAATTCCACTCCCAAGATCATCTATTCACCCACCCACTCACCCCAACTGCGCTATCATCGCTCCTTGCTGCTACTTATGCTATTTATAAACGGTTACCTTCAGATTTCGCCGCCAACACTTCGCCAATCGTTCAGATTAGCGATCAATAATCCGCAGACATGGCGATCCAATCTGCACGTTCGATTTCGAAGGAAGTGTCTGATCGGAATGTTCTGATTGACTACCGATTAGAATGTTATCAGACGTGACGATTGTCATAAAAGGTGTAGTCTGGCGTGTTCCAGGAAGGCCGAAGGCGCTAGAATTAGAGTATGTAGGAGTTATGAATTCCAAACAGGTGTTTTATGCGTTACCTGGAATCTTAAGTTGCACATGATTTCCTGCGTATTTTGCATTCGACGCTGGCGCGCACCGTGCAACATGGTCGCGATTTATCGACTCATCTTCGATTGCCAAGCACGAAATTGTAACATTGCACAGGTACGATTTTGAAGTGGTACTACTCAAATAAGAACCAGGAAGATTGACATTTGGAGCATGTTAAGTGTGTGCGTGATAGAATTACGATCCAAATTGATCATATATGGACACGATGTAAGGCGTAAAAGGCTAATGCATGTTTTAAATGGTTGCGCGGATGAGCGATGCGCTGGGTGTGTTCGAACGCTCAATGGAATTATTGAAAATGTAACACCTTGAATAAACTAGTCTAATCTGTATTAGGCGATGGCGGAACTATGTAAATGGTCAACACGAGTAGCTGTGCTCAGGGTTGTTCGTCTTGCATCCGGGAATATCAATTTTCCAACTATCAATTCCGTGAATACTTTCTTTCAATAGAAACCCAGCATGGACTCCACATCCGTATCCATTGTCTAGAATTGCTTCAAAACGATTATGCTCTAATAAATATTACTTTTTTGCATAAATACGAGGGTACAGCAAATTCAGTCTTTATTGCAGAATGCCAATAAGCAGGCCAACAAAAATATATTCAATACACAGTCGCTATTAATCGCTTTAATGTTAAAATAGTATAGACAATTTTTACATGTTCATATCGCACATCCGGTGGAACGAAAACATAACTGGAAAATTTTGGAGAAGTGAGAAAATGTGTCAAGATTGTAAAAAGGAATTTTGAATCGAAAAGAATATGGTTTAACCATAATTGAAACACCAATTGGAAGAAGGAAATAAACGCCTTTTTTCGCAAATCGACTAATCCACATTTTTGTTTACTTTAAATATATCTCTACACTGTGAGATCGAAAACAGAATACATCAATTTCATTCCATATAGTTTTGTGCGACCAAAGACACTTTTGGTTGGAAGAAAGAAACAAATCCGTCTTTTATCCCCTTTTCACCATTGATGTGGGAATGTAACGGAAGATTCTTCGAGGAGAGCCAGTGACCACTTCGGAGCTAGTCTATCGTAAGCGGTTACCCGAAGCGGACGTGTTTTCTTTGTTATGTATCTACGCTAGCCATGTATCCGGTAATTGAAAACCCTATAAAAAATAACATTTCTGTTGAAGATTTACTGCAAACGTTGCATTTACCTCATTCTAGAAAATGCAACGTAAAGATTTCGGAAACGACACATGTCTGACCGCAGACATAGCGTCAGCAAAAATCATCTATAAAAACTTCTCGCATACATGACGTCGCCCCCAGTCAATCTATTTAATTTCCGTAAACGACGGTAACGCGAGTGAAGTAATAAAGTAATAATTGTTTTCCTGTTAAAAGTGTGTTTTATTCAACTTCTGTGGAATTAATTATTTTTTTATGCTCGCCCACGCCTCGCTACGAAACTGGCGCAGTCGGTAAACGCGATTACGAAAAGATCCGTTATTAGTGATTAAAAGTAATCGAAATAAGTGAAAATCAGGGTATTGCAAAGCCCTAGGCTGAATCTTAAAAAGATTTGCCTCTGACCTCAATTGTGAGTCGGCTAATAATTATTATTAGCAAGAAAGTTCCAAATCGTGAAATAATATAATAATTTTCTTTGGGAGATCAATTAAGCCTAAAACGATCTTTAAACCAATGAGTGAGGCTGCTCATATTCCCAAAACTAGACCAAAATAATCAAAACTGAAATGAAAACAAGTGTTGAAAATAAAAACAATAAGTGACGATAAACAGAACAGAATCTAAATTAAGTGCAAAAGAAGTGAAAAAAAATCAAAATAATAAGTAACTTGAGTGAATGAACAATAAGAAAGGATTTCTGGTTTTCTGTGATCGACGTAACATCAAGATAGACGACATGAAAGAACAAGTGCAACAATTGCAACACGAAATCCATACACGAGATAATCAAATCGCCCAACTAGCGGAGGCCTTGAGACGATTACAACTAGAAAAAGAAGCGGCAGACACAAAACTATGTGAAAATATAATGAAAGAAATCCGATACATGGCAAATTTCACTGGCACATCCAACTTTACAATAAATAGTTTTATCGCCAGCACAGAATATTACCTCGGAGGAATAGCTAATGAGGAAGCAAAAAAAGCAGCCACACGGATAATCTTCTATGAAAAAATTCAGGGCGAAGCAAAGGAAGGAATAATTAACATGGAAGGTACGGACAATTGGGAGGAAATTAAACAAGCCTTAAAGCAGTTATATCGACCAGACACGGAGCCTGCAGAGATCTACAGGAGGATTTGCAATCTTAAAGTTTATAATGTAAGTGATCTTGTTTACAATATACAAAAAATTAAAGTCAAAGCAGATGAATTAAAATTATTTCATAAAAATTCTTTACATGTAGATTTGAGTAGCGTCAATTCCTTGCTAGTAAATACAGTAAAGGAGATGACGCAAGGAATACTGTATGAAAAAATTTATGAGCATCAAAACATTAATAAGCTATTAGATATAATGAAAGAAAGGAGATTCGAAGATTCCTGCATTAGGCCAGAATTTCGAATTAAATATTATAAAGATAGACAAACATTTTCTAAACATGATTCTAATTTGCCTCTTCTTAATTCGAATGATCGCATGAACCACCGACATAATTTCGACGTGCAAATTAACAATAAACCACTACCTGACAATACAAATAATTTTCAGAAACAACAACAGACAAAAACTCATTTCCAAGAACAACACAAAAATTACAATCGAAATTTTGAAAGTTCTAGCGGTCAACCTAAAGTAGTGAATTATTTTGATAGTAATTACCAAAATTTGGGTAGACGGAATTTTAAAAATCAATCAGCTACCTCCAATAATTATAAACCACAAAATTATTCATCTGGAAGTGGACGAAATTCTCGCTCACAAAAACAACCATATGTCGAACCCATGGAGGTAGAAAACATTCTGGGTTCTCAAAAGTTTACCGGAGGGGAAAATCATAATGAAAATATAAAAGGTGACTTTAACGAGAGCCCAGAGGTTAATTATATGGGAAAAACTGAAGCATTTTTTCTCAACTAGCCTCGGAAAATTTACCCTTAATAAAAATTAGTATTAATAACCACCAATTTACAGCCTTAGTGGACACAGGATCCTCGTTTAGTCTTATCGATGAGTCCATAAAAATTTTTCCTAAAACAAAAATCAACCCAATCCCGTTTTTCACAGTCACGGGAAAAGACTTTTTTGAATTTGAAGTTCACACCCCACCACCATCTGAGTTTAAAGCTCCAAACAATGCTTTGATTAGATGGAAAGTGAAACCTTTAAATCGGAGAAAATATGAATTTATCATTGGAATCGACCTCCTGAACAATTTAGGTACGCTTATCGATTTCGAAGAAAAAACAATTACCCTTAATGAACAATTTATTAAATTTATGAATAATCCTGCCTCTTTTCATGAAATTTCTTATCTGGAAACAATACAACCAGATTTCCTTAATCGATTTAAATAAGATCACCTAAATGCCGAAGAAAGCAGAGAACTATTCAAGGTTCTTAAAAAGTTTGAGGGCATATTTTTCAAAGATGGCGACAAATTAACGAGTACCCCTACAATTGAACACCAAATTAAAACAAGTACGGACCAGCAAATTAACGCGAAGTTGTACCGATACCCTCCTAAACATGAATATGAGGTCCGCAAACAAATTGCGGAAATGGAAGAACAAGGTATCATCCAGAGAAGCAACTCTAGGTACTCCAGCCCATTGATTGTTGTCCCTAAAAAATTAGATAATTCTGGTGTGAAAAAATATCGATTAGTCGTAGACTACAGAAGACTAAATGAAATAACAGTTGACGACAAGTTCCCCTTGCCTAATATCGAATCAATTTTAGATAAATTAGGTAGGGCCCAGTATTTTTCAACCATTGACCTAGCCAAGGGATATCACCAAATACTGGTGAGTAAAGAAGACCGCCACAAAACAGCATTTGTAACCCCTCACGGCTTATATGAATTTGTGAGGATGCCGTTTGGTTTGAAAAATGCCCCGGCAACTTTTCAGCGACTGATGAACGACGTCCTCCGTGACTTCATCAATAAAAGTTGCGTAGTGTATCTTGATGATGTACTCATATTTAGCACATCCCTTCAAGAACACATTAAATCATTAACTCAAATATTTAAAACTTTAGAAAAACACCAATTAAAGGTTCAAGTCGACAAACGCTCTTTTATGCAAAAAGAGACATCATTCTTGGGCCATATTATTACTCCTGACGGCGTTAAACCAAACCCTGAAAAAGTACGTACAATTCAAAATTTACATCTCCCAAAGTCAGAAAAGGAGCTAAAAAGTTTCTTGGGAGCAACTGGATATTATCGAAAATTTATCAGAGACTATGCAAAAGTTGCACAGCCTCTAACGAAATACCTCAAGAAGGATGTTACAATCAACACTAAAGGCGCCAATCATATTGAAGCCTTCGAAAAACTGGAGACTTTAATCAGCTCGAACCCTGTGCTTCGGTTTCCCGAGTTTGACAAACAATTCCAGCTGACAACAGATGCGTCCCAATACGCGATAGGTGCGGTCCTATCGCAGAATGGACACCCGGTTTGTTTTGCTTCACGTACCTTAAACTGCCATGAACAAAACTACTCAGCGATTTATAAGGAATTTTTAGCTATCATGTGGTCCGTGAACTACTTCAGACCTTACTTATATGGGAACAAATTCGTCATCTTCACAGACCATCAGCCTATAAAATATTTACAAACTAAATATAAATGGAAGGATTTATCCCCACGCCATCAGCGATGGCTACTAAAATTGGGTGAATATCAATTCAACATAGAACATTTAAAAGGAAAAGAAAACAGAGTTGCTGATTTCTTAAGTAGGATAAAACACCCTAAAACTGATGAGGTCGATTCACAAAAAGACAGTAACGAAGTTCATTCATATTCTGACTACGGAATATTAAATATGGATAATGGTGAAAGTTCAGATTTAGCTACAATTCACTCTGCCGAAGAAGAACTTTTGGATCATATTCCTATAAAGGACGAGATCGTAAATAAATATAAAACACAATTTATTCTAACAAATAATAAAACGGTTGAGCTGGAAACTATTCATGGTAAAAGAATAATATACATATCTGAACACGATTTCGAAAATTTAAGTAATATCTTCAAATCATATGTGAAGAAGGGTAAAATAGGCATTTACACTGAGTTAGATGATCATAAATATAACTTTGTCCAACAAAAGATTCGAGAACTTTTCTCCAACGACAGCCAAATAAGATTTTTTAGATGTTCCTTGCGGGCAAAAGACATTGCCACAGAAACTGAAGCTATTAAACAAGTATCATTCTATCATGTAAGAGAAAGCCTTCACTCCGGAATACAAGAGTTATACGCAACCCTTAAGAAAAAAATTTATTTTCCAAAACTACTAGAAATAATAACCATCGTAATCAGCCAGTGCGAAATATGCCAACGGGTGAAATACGATAGACGTCCTATTAAACCTAATAGCCCAGTCATATTAGGTAAAACAAGTTGGGTAAACAGACCTACGCTCATGTCAGAAGGGTTTTGTATTCAATTTACAAAATGCAGTCACCAGATCGAATCAAATCACATGTCAAAGACGATTTTATTGGAGAAAATATGAAACGCGAAGATCATAATATTTTTAACAAAGTTCAATGAATTTCGACTTTTGAGGTTTTTGGTATCGTTATACTCATGAATATCTCCCTTGATAATTATTTCAGATGTCCATCCGCGACGGAGGAAACACATTTTTCATGTATTTCCCCCCTGTGCCCCCACTAAAGCAAAAACTGGCAGTTTAACAACTGTTTTGAAAAGCTCCCATGAAAACTTTCATTTTATACTCATATCGGCTACGTTTGATGAATTTTTTTTCAGGGGCCACTCTCCTGTGCTGAAATCATCGATTCATGGCCAATTTTTTTGAATCCTAGAAACGTTACAAAACCCTCTTGCTAGGAGCTCTCTCCCACCTCCTTAACTTATTTCACTTATGAGCATTAATTGTAGGTACTCATCTTCAGTCATTCATTAAATTGAATCAAGTGTTCAAAGCATGCACCTTAAACGTTGAAGTTGGGAAAAAATAACTCCAAATTATTCAATCTTCGCATTTAAAACAGCCACCATCTTGTTTCACGATTACTAATACTACTAGCTGAACCGATTCTTAAAGATATACATGACACCTATCATTCCTGAAATTTTCATGCAAATCCTAGCAAAACTGTAGTGTCTGAGTCGGTAAAAAGCGCATGTTGTTCCATAGCCATATGTTGCCATAGTAATAAATGCAGCGCATATTGTTCCATAGTAATACAGGAAAATTCTAAATATGATTCAATCTTTATGAAACTTCCAGAGTTAATCAATCTTATAAATAGACATCTACGTACTGAATTTCATTGAATTTAAGGGTACCGTTAAGATTTTATTCAAGAAAACATAAAATCGATAAATCATACTATTACTAACAAAGTTGAGTGAATTGTGACTTCTCACGTATTTGTTGTTGTTGTACGCGTCAAGGCCTACATCCCTGATTTTTTTCAGATTTTTCGGATCACAGGTGTCCAATCGCGAGGGGGGGGGACACAAATTTTTCGTGTATTTCCCCTCTCTGTGCGCCCCTCGAAGCAAGTTCAGCCAAACTAAGACCTGTTTTGAAAAGTTCTCATCAAGACCTTTCATTTGATACCCATATCGACTACCTTCAATGAAATTTTTTTTTCGGGGGGTCACTCTCCTATATGGGGAGACCCCCCTTAAATACCTTATAAAATTTTTTTGTAGTTGAACTTTGAAGAGATCACCACTTTACACCTACACACAAAATTTGATGTTTCTAGCTTAAGTAGTTTCCGAGAAAAACTGCTGTGACACACGGACGGACGGACGGACGGACGGACGGACGGACGGACGGACGGACGGACAGACGGACAGACGGACAGACTGGTCGCGAAACTAGTAGGGTTTTGTAAAATTATTTTACAAAACCCTAAAAAGGAGCTAAAGTATTCGGATAAAAGTAAAGAAATAGATTTTGATTGTAAACCTGCAGCCATAAAAAAATCAAATAATACTGAAAAGGGTGAAAGTTTCAATGAAGGCCAGAAATTAATCCTAGAAAACGCAATTCAGAAAGGACCTAAAAATGAAGTTCTAGTTTCCAAATTCAATTTAAATATAACACGAGACGACATCCAAACACTGAAAGATTTAAACTGGTTAAACGATAACATAATAAATTTTTACCTCAGATTAATAGCCGAACGTAGTGAAATACACAGTTCTGGAAACATGCCAAAAATTTATGCTTGTACACATTCTTCCTACCCCGGTTACTGGAAGCAGGGTATATTGCAGTCCGCAAATGGACAAGGCGAGTTAATCTATTCACTTTCGATATAATATTGGTTCCAGTACACTTTCAAAAGAACCACTGGTGCTTAGCTGCAATAAATATCAAAAATTATTCCATAAAATACTACGATTCACTGGGTAACCATAATCTCATTGCCCTAACTATCTTAGAAAATTATCTAATCGAAGAATCACTTGACAAATTAAATCAACCTTTAAATACGGGTGAATTTATAAAAGAACATGTCAAGAATATTCCAAAACAAACTAACGGAAGTGACTGTGGAGTGTTTAGTTGTATGTTCGCTGAGTATATTAGTAGAAACCAAGAATTTGACTTTTCGCAGGAAAAAATGCCTTATTTTAGACAGAAAATGATAATAGAAATAGTACAAGCAAAACTTCTTTAAATAAATTACAGATCCTAATCGTGGTATTCATCTGTATTTTTGCATTTGTTCAGTCAACCACTGGGACACTTTTACTGAATCCATTAGTGACAAAAAACGGATACACAACGATAAATTTAGGATAAACTAAATTAATAATGACGACCAGGACTATTTTACATATCATCAACATTGACGAGATTAAATCAACAATAAACACAGTTGAAGATAACTTGAAAAAACTAGGTATCATTAACGACCCTTTCATTCAAAATGAAATCGAAAACCTACATGCAAAATTATCTGCTATAAATCCCACGAATAGACAAAGAAGAGGACTTATTAACTTAGTAGGGACAGCACAAAAATTTTTTTTTCGGCACAATGAATGATGAAGATCGTCAAGTCATATTTGATCATTTAGAAACAATTAAAGGAAGCCAGAAAGAAGAAATTACAAATTTAAACAAACAAATTGAAATAAATTCTTTTCTTAATGATTCCATTACAACTTTAAAGCATATTATTGAATCAGATAGAAATAGGATAATTAAAACGTACCAAGAGACGACTGAAAATGAAAAGAATATTATTAAACATCAGGTAAAATTGGACCAAATTTTCAAAATTGAAATGTTAAAGGACAAATTAAATCAATTGATAGACAATGTAGGACTGATCAGACATGGCATTATCCATCCTAGCTTATTGACTGCAAACGAAATTAAAGAAACAAAACTCGACTTTTACAAACTAAAACACGTACGAACTGGACTCTTGAAACATGACGATGATACGATTATTCTTGCGATGAAAATTCCCGACTCTTATAAACTTATTGATTATAAAGTAATTATAGCAATGCCTAATGAAGACAATCTCGAAATCGTCCTTAAAGACCAATTTGTTATTGAAATGAATTCAACTAGATTCCATTATGATGGAGAAACTTTGTATTTAGATGAACTTAAACCCTTAAATAATTGTATTACGAATAACAATTGTAAATTGACCAAGAATATACAAACGGAAATAAGAAAAATAGACGAAAATAGAATAATATGTAAAAACTTAAAAAGTGAAGTAATTGTCAACTATTGCGATGATAGAAAAATAACATTAAATGGAAATTACTTGTTAGTCATAAATAATTGTACTGTAAAAATTTTAAACAAAACGTTCAGTAACAATAATGAAAAATTTGTAGATAGGTACTTTTACATGGATGATGAGACCTATAATTTTACAAAAAAAATAAGCTTTGAAGACATAGTTTTGAAAAGTATAGAAAATGTAAAACACATAAACCATTTGAAAATACATACAAACATAAATTATATCACTTTTGCAATCATTTCTATCATTTTAATAAATTTGGCTTTATGGATGTTTGTGAATTTCAAAAGAAACAAAAGCATGTTAAAATCATTTAAAAATGTTAAAGAAAAAATTGAAAACATTTATAGAATTCAGGAGAATTCTCATTCAAAAGGAGGAGAAGTCATGTATCCGGTAATTGAAAACCCTATAAAAAATAACATTTCTATTGAAGATTTACTGCAAACGTTGCATTTACCTCATTCTAGAAAATGCAACGTGAAGATTTCGGAAACGACACATGTCTGACCGCAGACATAGCGTCAGCAAAAATCACCTATAAAACCTTCTCGCATACATGACGTCGCCCCCAGTCAATCTATGTAATTTCCGTAAACGACGGTAACGCGAGTGAAGTAATAAAGTAATAATTGTTTTCCTGTTAAAAGTGTGTTTTATTCAACTTCTGTGGAATTAATTATTTTTTTATGCTCGCCCACGCCTCGCTACGAAACTCGCTTGAATTCTTGATTTGTTACATTTGTATCAAAATACATTCTATCTTATATGGTGTCAGAAATAGGGTGCAGACAAATGTGAACGGAATCAGTGATTCGAGCTACATCGCACATCCTGTTATACGGCAAGTACCGTATCAAGACGATTTGGCGAAAAAAGACGTGATCTTCAGTATGACGACGACGGCGACGTGTGATGAATTGGTGAAAAAGTTCACAAAACCTGGTCTAGTGGGCGAGTGCAAAAAACGACAGCTCAGCACGAGCGGCACAAAGGAAGAGTTGTCCAAGCGAATTGTGGGGTTCGACGCCGAAAAAGAAGAAGACGAGACGATCATCGACAAAAAAACGGTTCGAACATCAAGCCCAGTACGCAAAAAAGACGCCATGAAGAGAGAAGAGCGAAGCGAATAAACATTCCGAGATATGGAGGACACGTTTGAAACATTCGCCGCAAACGAGGGACTTGACGTGCAACTCTGGATTCGGAGTTCGAAGACATTTGCAACTCCGTTCAGTGGGATGATCAACGTAAGTTTATAATGTGCAAGAAAGCTGCCGAGGAATGGCACGGACATTTTTAATTGCACAAACCAGAATTGTAAATCGGCGTCAGCTAAAAACCGCACTCTTATCCGAATTCGGAAAGAGCGTATAGCTCTACCGGAGCACATGAAATTCTCTTAGCATGAAGAAAGAGAACCGTAGAGGGGTTCTTGGAATACGTGTATAAGATGCAGTGAATAGCAAAAATGACGAATCTTGACGAAGCCACAATTTGCGAGTATTTGTACGATGGAGTTCCCGATGATGGGTATCAATCGAAATCTTGTCCAAAAAACTTAAGGGACCTAAATGTTTTGCATGCGGCAATTTTGATCATGTGGCGAAATACTGTCGGACAATTGTGAAAAACAAGAATACAATGCGTGTGAATTATATCCAGCATTTGAAGGGGAATGAGAATACGGTTCAAGTGTCATTAACCAACAAACAAATGTTTTTGGCGGTAGACGATGCTTACTGTGACTTATACTTGATTCGTAGTGACTTTTGGAATACCATTAAAGATACTTGGGCCGAGAATAAAAAATATTCTGACCTAAAAATACGGAGTATTGTAGAGAAGAGGTGTCGGGTTTTTCTACAACTCAAGCGATGCTTCCAGTGATAATGAATGAAGTGAGTTATAAAATAAAATGTTGTGTTGTGCCGGAAAAGGCAATTCACGTAATCTTCATTATAGGGAAAAGTTTTCTTTGCCCAGTTGACTATGTAATAGCCCCTTCCAACGTAACGTTCTTCCTGATAACCCGTGAACCAAGTGATTCGCACCAACGTGATGTGAAAGAAATTACACTACTTAATGAACCAGAACTGCTGTATGACGAAATTGCTGCTATGATGAACATAAATTGTGAGGATCAAGAGGACAGAAATTATTGTTTAGATTTTCGTGAAAACAAATATAAAGTTGATGTTCAAAATCTTATAAAATGTGCCAAAGAAAGTGGAAAGTGTAGAAATTCAGACAGTCATGAAACTAATAGATTAACTTCCCGTCTATAAGAGACTGCGGCGATTATCTCCTTTCGAGAGAAAAATAGTGCGCGAACAAGTAAAACAGTGTTTGAACGAAGGGATAAATAGACTTTGCGAGTCAAGTCGTGCTAGTGCCAAAGTAAGACGGAACCCAGACTTTCGTGAAGCTAACAAAAAAGTCATAAAGGACAGATTCCCGATGAAACTTATTGAGGACAATTTAGAGAAACTTGTGACCGCGAGCGTTTTCTCCACATTAGACTTGAAAAATTCATATTTTCATGTTCTATTAGAAGAACACAGTACAAAATATACGGCATTCGTAACCAATGAGGGCCAAAACGAGTTCAACAATACATCGTTTGGATTGTGCATTTGTGGCGATAGTTTCGGCCGATTTATTGACTACATTTTCCAAGACTTGATTGAGGAAGTAATTGTGATAGCGTTTGTTGACGATATAATTATTCTGGCGATAGATGCAGTCGAAGCGATGTCAAAGCTACAGAGAGTCTTGGAAAGGGCTGCAGACAATGGTCTCTAATTAAACTGCACCAAATATGTATTATTATATTATCTTGGATATACAATAACCGAGGGAAACCACCGGCCAGCAAAAGCCAATGTGGAAAAATTGTTGAAAATTGCGCAACTGACATGCAAGCAAGCTATTTTCGGCGGTTTATCCCTGACTTTGCAGTCATCTTATGCAGTCAGGTGTTCCTTTCCGCTTTGATGAAGCAGAAAAATCAGCGTTCGATAAAGTGAAGAGTATCATGTCGATACAACCTATTTCGAAGGCTTATGAGCCGCAGAGTAAAACCAAGGTCCACGCTGATGCAGGCAACGAAGGTATCGGAGCTATTCCCAAGCAACAAGGAAAAGACGACAAAATGCACCCTTGCCATTACTATAGCCGGACAACGAATGAAGCTGAAAGGAATTCTCATTCATATGAGTTGGAGTTTCTTGCAGTGCTCCAAGCATTAAAGAAATTCTACGAAATCGAGCACCGAAGGGCCGAAAGAATGGCTCATGTAGATGCAATGCCTCGAGCAGCAGTTACGATGATCAAAGTTCAGCCCACTGTGTTGGCGTCAATACGGATAGCTCAGGATAAAGATGAACATATTCAGACGATTAAAGCGATACTATAGAAGGGTCCATATAAAGAATGTTTGAATAAAGGAGATATCATTTACATTCAACACGGCGAAAGAGAACTGTTAGTGATACCTACTGTGATGGAAGTGGACTTTACTCGGAGATACCACGAAAGAGGCCATTTCGAAGTGAAAAAAATCAAGGACATGCTGGAAAAGGAGTAATTTGTACATGGTCTTGACAACAAGATTAAGGCGTGTATTGAGAATATCGTCACTTGCATTTTGTCCAATCGCAAGGTGTGGAAATCGGAAGGTGAACTCCATCCGATATCGAAGGGAGATGTACCCTTAGACACCTTCCATATTGACCATCTCGGACCGGTGCCGTCGACGAGAAAAGCATATAACTATGTACATACAATAACTGATGCATTTTCAAAATTTACTTGGAATTTCCTTGTTAAAACGACATCAGTTGAGAAAGTTCTACTTAAATTGTAAATGGTTGAAGACATTTTTGGAAATCCTGAACGAACAATTGTAGATAGAGGTGGCGCATTCATATCGAAGTTGTTTTTGAAAACTGTAGTGGCCGAAAGATAGAGTTACATCTTATTATGATGGGTGTGCCGCGTGGAAATATACGGGTCGAATGAGTGCATGGAGTGGTTGCTCCAGCGCTAACGAAACTCTCATCGGTGGAAACATGTCAGCAGACTCCAGTGGTTTCTAAACAGCACATATTATCGCAGTATCGATACCACTCCCTTCAAACTTATGATAGGTGTGGACATGAGGAACACTGAAGATGATAATATAAGGCGAATTTTGGAGGATGAACATCGGCGATTCTTCCACGACGAACGAAGCTAAATTCAAGAAGAGGCATAAAAGCAAATCGAAAAGCTTCAACAAGAGAACCGACAGCAGTATAACTTGCGAAGACGAATGGTACAAGGATTTTTTTTAAATACCTCCATTCCCTACCACTCGCTCCATCACTTTATCATCGTCGCACAACGCTCGTGCGATCTGCACTTCATACGTCGTCAATTCCTACGTGTGACTTCAGGTAATGCTAAAACTTCGGTATAAGGGGCACACCAAATGCTGAGAATTACTCCTTTCCTGCTAGTGTAGTCCGATTCGTGAAATGTTCTCAGTGATAAAAGAAAATATTATAATACGACGCAGTAAAAAAACTCTGAGTTTATAGCAACTAGCTGTTTTTAAGTATCTCGACGTTAGGGTCTAAAATGCCCTAAGATACTGCATTTTCAATCCTCCGGACTTATCATTAATCTGAATTTATTAGATGTTCCTTAAGAGTTTTCTTAAAAACCAAGAATGAGTTTACGTTTTCCACTGTTTCTGGAAGATTATTGTATATACGCAGAGCATCATTCGTTGCATCGTTCTTTGGTCGATCAGTTCTAGCGTAAGGTATTACAAAATTTTTGGCATTTATTGAATCATATGGATTTTTTTGTGATACTTTTATAAAGGGGCTTGGTTCCGGTTCACTGGAAATTAGACGTTTAACGATAAACTTAGCTTTCTCCATAGTAATGATTTGACTGAAGGTCAGTCAGTACATTGGTCCGTTGATACACTAATCTTGTTGGAGTGAGAATCGGAAGGTTTAGAATATTTTTATAGGCTTTGGTTAGTATCCTGGATATAATAATAAGGTTTTGCTTTGACGATTGACTCCAAATGACCACCGCATAATGTAGCTTTGTTAGTACAAATGCATTTAATACAAGTTTATTTACATTCATTGGAAAACCTCCATATCTTCTCAACACTCCTATCATTGGTGCTAGTTGTCTCCTCAAATTATTTATGTGTGGCAACCATGTCAAACGATGATCTATGGCAAGGCCGAGATAGTTTCAAACACTCTTTGCAAGTTTTCGCCGTTAATTTTTAAGGTCAACTTCTTTGTCTTTCTTATTCTTCTGTTTAAAAATCATGTATTTTGTCTTTGTAGTATTCAATGCTAGCTTGTTTTCGATAAGTCATGAACGATATTTATTTAGATCCTCGTTGACGATATTCTCCATGGCAACTTTATCATGGCCTGAATAAGGAAGTACAGTATCATCAGCATATAATGTGTGGTGAGCTTTCTGTTTACATATATTCAAATTATTGGTGTATAGCAAAAACAAAGATGGCCCAAGTATGGATCATTGAGGAATCCCCGACATCATTGGTGCTAGATTGCTCAAGACATTATTAACTGATGTTCTTTGGAATCTTCCTTCTAAATAACTTTTAAAAAGCTGTTTCGGCTTTCCTTGTATACCATATGTTTTATAATAAACAAAAAAAGTTACGGCATTATAGCAGGAAAGGAATGGTGTTAGAGCCATCGCATTTGATCATATGCAAAATCTTCCACTGCCAAAAATTCTAGTTCAAGATATGTTTTATTTGAGAAAACGATGGCTCTTTGTTTTTTGTGTTCATGGCTTATAGACCAACTCAGCTGATTTCTATACTTATCATGAGGGTGTGGCATCGCCATAAAGCGCGGACGACGCAGAAAAAGAGTTAGTCAAAAGTGGCTGCATTTCGTTTCTTGGAACCCTTTGAGCTTCTCAGAGTATTTTTGTTTGATAACTTCCCAAAAAAATAATTATAAAGTGCTCAATCCGTCCATTTTTACCGCGGACTCGTGTCAAATCTCTTAGAAATCTGCTAACTTTGTGTACATTAGCGATTCGTGAAAGCTGCATGCCGAAGAATTTCAGTACGTGACCGCAATTTGATTTCCCCCGTGCAAACGACAGCATCGAAGCGGAAAACTCTCACATGACAGTGTACCGTCTACGAATTTCCGTCCAACAGGAGTTGCTGCTGCAAGTTCTCACGATTTTCGGAGAAAATTTTGAGGCCCCATTTTTGTCGAATTGAACATTTTTGCTAATACGCGATTGGCCCAACATCGGGTGGAGTGAAAAGATCAGTTGCTAGTGCATCTGTTAAAATTTCGGATTTCCCATTCACCGGCAGCAAACATTCTAAGTGGTGTTTTGCGACGAAAAGTTTTCTTTGCGTTGCGGTTGCTGCTGACGACATTTTGAGAGTAAACTGCAATGGAACTGAATCCGATTTTGAATGTAGAAAAGACGCGGTTTCTTCATTCCTTGATAAGGAACGAGTAAAACGGGATGTGTGCAAATATTGCTCTCAAAACCAAGCATTTTACACTTTGCCACGGTTTGATATTCCGATTGAGTGCTAATTGTGTATTACATTGTTGCACATTATCGAAACTTTAATTTATTACTGGTGTGGTATTACTTTCAAACATGCTTATGAATGCACTGCTCAAATGATGTGCTTAAAGGTTTTTTATTATCCTTTTTGTTGGCGGGACAATTGTCCACACAAGCCATATCGGCTTTGTTAAGCTTAGCAAGCAGCACATGTAGTGAAAATAGGTATTAGAATGTCCGTGGAGGACTGCAGCGATGGTCTTCTGCCTCGGCGAAAGAGGATGGTAAGATCCGCCGAGATAAGCCTTGTCTGGGGACGCGTGAATGCACTGGCAGGCTAGGGTTGCGGTACCGTGGGGCGAGTTCTTTCCCCTAGCACAAGGACACATTACAAAAAGTTTCGCATTCACGAATTAAGCTGATCGAACAACCGAGGTAACCAACTAAGGATTGAAATTGCTTGTTCAGAGAACAAGTTGGGACGAGTAAAAACGGGCAAACTGGCGGAGAAACGACGATCCTTATGGCGCACAAATGAGAGTGGGGCATCCGGATGGAGGTGGTGCCCCCTTGCACCCTCCCAACCGGATCAAGATCCAAACGTAGACGTGACCATGTGTTTCCCATTTGAGTGAAAAACTCATACAAAAGCACTTCGTATGACTATTTCCCACAAATGACAAGCACTAACGTAACCAATTTATGCTATAGAGTTATGCAATAAAATCACATAACCCTATATCATAAAAGGGCACGCGTCTCAAAGGATTCTTCTCAATAAATTTATAAATTATCTAATGAGGCTATCATTCAAAAAAAGGAAAAAAGGACAAATTAAAAGCAAAACTACTTTAAATACTACTTTCCAACATAAAACCAAAACTAAACCAAAACGACGCTAACTTAAATCACATATTCAGGCATTTATTCCCATCGAGCTTGCTTGAAAATCAAAGGAAATATAAATTTTTAAACAAATTATCATGCAAAAGCGTTGTAGAAAAATTTTTAGAAACAAACTGCAAATTATTTTATGGATCCAATGCAAAAAAAAATACCCAAAGGGTACTTACCCTACATCCTCGGTGGGCGCCCGCTGGTGATGTGGTTAGATTGCTAATAAAGGCGAATGTCCTGTAATTTAAATGTTTAAGATCCCTGTTCTACGTTTCATTAAAACTAATAAAATTGACGCTAGTTATATTGATGAACTCCAGCAAATACTTCGCTCTAATACATACCATTGGTCAACCATTGACGATTTGGACACTTTACGTTAATTTGGAACAAATACCTTGATTTCATACTGTTCTCGCCGGGACAACACGTCAAATCTTTGAAATTTATATGAAATCCAAATGCGGTTTTCTAACGTTCACCAGAAGCCAAAACCAAGCTCCTCAACCGATTTGTTTACTATGAGATAATAGAAATTAGCTTTTGTGCATGATATCCGTATCCAGACACGGTTTGTTGCAGGTACGCCACGCCATTACTATCAAATCAAATAATATTTTCCCAGAACCACAACATATAGTAGCACTCTTCACGGCCTTCGCGCGCATTTGATAGTTAATTTGCAGACAAGAAGTTAAAGTCCATTACCTGGGTCAAAGTGGGGCGCACCGAACAATTGCACAATGTTCGCGGAACGGATCGAATAGTCCACGTCAGGGAAGTCTAACTATTGCTCTCATTAATTTTACACAAATTCTTCACTTCACGTAGTCCTGATGTTCCCACAATTGGCTTTAAAAAAATTTCTACCTTTCCATTTTTCTTGTTCAGCCTACAACTAAACCAATCAACCCAATTCTAAGATTCTTCTTGTAGTTCACAACGGTGTAAAACTGCCCAAACCCATATCATATCATCCATACACGTCCTAATGCTTCACCGAACATGATTCTGAACTCGGGCAATCGAGGAAAACATTGCATTAAAATCAAGCCAGCTGGCAGGGAAAGCACCGACACAAATACATGAGCGTAAAGCCATAGATCTCAGAGAGAATGGATAAAAAATGCATCGAGAGAATTGAAGCACTTTATCATGAAGCGTGAAGGTGGCGCGTTATTAGCTGTTGATCCGAATTTCAAATAAATTTGACATGACGTCTTCACTGATTTTCGCATCTTGAACTAAATCAATTTTCCGTGCGGGTATTCTAACTTGAACGTTATAAAAGATTGAACATGACTTATCCTACGAAGGATACGTCCCTGACATGCTTCCTAGAGCTGTTTTTATAATCCCACACACGTCACTACATGTTTTATTTTTCGACACAAAAACACTCGCGATCCATAACAAACTTTTCAGTTTGATTAATTATCACATTTGCAACGCTTTTGCACTAGTTTTAACACGGTTTATCTTAAAAAAAATCGTTTTGTGTACAATTTCAAATTCGACTTGATTAGACGTTTCCCATCTATGTTGAATTTTCACAAATCATATGTTTTCAATCATATGGTTGATATTTTGTTGACAATTCGGGGGTTAAGGTGTGAAAGGAGTGGGATTTTCGTGAGAGCAACTAGAGAGCCACTTTAGTGTGTGGATTCTCTAGCGGCGTGAAAGGTAGGGGGATTTCAACTCGCATGCGAGAGGAAGGCATGTATGTAGTAAAAGTACTTCACTCACGTATGGATGAAAATAAGCTCATTTCGCGTCCATTACTTTATATGTCTTTGCGCAAAGCAAATGTGAATGCGAAACGAGATGGCAAATTCACACATGCATCTTCGCTTTTAAAATCGGGGTATTTACTTTCGCGATCCGCGACAGATAGCCTGTTTTCCGGAAAAAGTTCTTATCTACATTTGCCGTGCATCCAATTCGACTTAAGATTTTTGAGTTTCGGATCTTCAATTAAGCTCTCATGCTACGACGATCTCGTGCCTGACAACTCCGTCCTCCGTGCTTCCCGTTTCGCGGTTCTCCTTCAACTCCTCGATCCGTCCCCAAAACTTGTCTTTCTTTCATCCCGTGCATACGGTGAAACCTCAGCTGACTCCATCAGCCCTGTTCACTCCTCTCCCGTGATGTAATACACAATACAATAAAAATATGCAACTCTTTCATGTAGCTGCAAACAATTCCATAAGTAATGGAATGCACCGTTCAAGAGTATTACATCAACGTTCCCCAAACCTGGAATTTTACATGCAGATTTGAAATTTTTTTTAAACAAAATTTAATTACAATAGAGAAAATTGAAATGAAGTAAGGAAATTTGAAATGTAGTGAAGAAATTTAAATGAGGTACAGAAGATTTAAATGGGGTGAAGAAATTTAAAAGAAGTGAAGAAATTTCACCTATAGTAAAGAAATTAAAATTTTAAATTGTTACAAAAGTTAAATCTTATGACGAACAAAATTAAAGGGAGATATTTAAATTATAATATACAGGAAAATTAGTATGAAATGACAGTAAAAAAAATAATTAGAAAAAGTGTTCTACAAAATTAGGATTACAAATAAAATTAATTACATATTTTTTCAAGTCTGCCACAAAATTCCGAGTAGGAGATAGGAAGAGCCATCACCAAATATCTGACATAAACGAAGTTTTCTTCTAACAATGTCTCATATTCTCTCGAATGCTTCCTCTGGAGATGATTTTTCAATGAAGTTGTACCTTTTTCCCTTCCGAGAAAAGCTTTCTACGCACATTTTATGTTTGGCGTATTCATCACTCACTAATAAAAAATATCTCCAAACTTCACTGCTAAATTTTTTTGTTGACATTGTTGTTAAAGTATACACGCAAGGTTTTTCAATGATAAGAAACAAAATGTACACCGCCTCGAGCTACACGAAACTAGAAAAGAAAAACACTGACTGAATCTTTCCGACACTAGTTTTACACTGTCCTATGCAGCACTATACTGCCAACGAAACCAAATACAATGCAACTCGATACACCTTTGTGATTGTTTTTTATTTCGTAGAATCATTGATGTAAAACTACGTGCAAGGGCAAAAACTGCAAAAAACTAAAAAAACAATGAGATCCGTATCCGTGGATACTTATTTTTTGCGATCCGGCACATCTCTACTTTCCGCTACGTACATTTTAATGTTCATAATTTTTGTAATATTTTAAGAAAATTATGTGTGCTTTGAATACACTGTAGTAAGAGATTTGAATCTTTAAAAGCGTGCATTCCGTTGAGTGCATTCATTAAACAAAACACAAACTCGTTGCAGTCATTTTATTCGCCTAAATTAAATTCGTGTTTTCTCTCAATTAAAAATGAACAATCTCATTCCCCCTTTCAACTGTTACCGCATCAATTGCCTCAAAACATAAACTTTCCATTTACGAAAACATCATGCTGCCAAACAACTTTGCAACAAACATGCAAGCATCAATGTTTTATATTTCTTCACTATTATTCTATTGCAAGTATGGCTCGGTGGTAACAAAACCCCATTAAAAAGTGTTTTCATTCTCGTTCTTGTTCTCGTCCTTCATGACCTTAAACCTGTTTGTACTGGGGGTGCGATAGTAACACTTGTAAAGTGTGAATTTTAAAACCTTTCGTGTCGTGTGCCAACACATGAGACTTCCCGTCCTTATGCTTCGTCCTTATGCTCCGCGCTGGGCGACGCCGGCCGGCGGTGTGTTGTGCAATATGTATTTTTGGTATGTGTCGATTCACTTAGTTTGCTTTCAGCAATAATACGTCTACTTAGTTTAATGGATATGACCCTTCTTCAACTCTGGAAACGAAATTCAAGACTTTATGGAGGAAATGTGCTGTTTTATTGGAGAATTTGGTCAGAATGAAAAGTTTGCATGCAAGTATTGGCAATAAGCTATTTTTTACGAGCATTTCTAAAGAGTTTTTAAAATTGTAATGGCAATATTTTCTTGCTCCTTATTTAAAAGATAAGGATCTGACACTCTTTGCTAAAGCTCGGATTAATTGATCAACACCATCTGAATAAAATCTCCTGATTTTAATACAAAGAACAAAATCCTTTTAAGACGGAAATAGGATAAGGCCGTTGTATCTTTTTTCAACTCTCACATTATGAAAACATTAAACCTCCCTAATGCTTGACTGTAGTCCTTTTTATGAAGTGGCATCAACGTCGCCAACCAACGTTGACAATAACGCCCGTGCGTTTTTAATCAAATACTATAATTTATCAAGATGACACGTGTCTGTATTAGCGTAATGAATTGTAGGCACTGACTTCCTCAATCCCACGCGGGACTCGTTACTCAAGGAAACAGTAGCTAAGAAGCTCAGGGACGTATCCTATCGCCTTTTAATTTTCCTCATCGCCCTTTTACATCCTGACAGGATGTTTTCGGTAAGATTTGTCATATGAATGAGAAATTGTTAATGATGGCATTCTCCAATTATGACGGCTCCGTTGCTACAAGAAATGTATTAACCTTTGGATGAGATGAATTATGAATTGGAGAACAGTTCATACTCGTACTTGTGTTTGGAAGTTCTTAACACCCATCATCGTTTGCGTTTTGATTGATGGGTAAATTTAATGAAAGCATTAACTTTGTTTCAGAAATGGAGTTTTTTCTCGACGGGCTTCATTAGGCAGGGAAACGTACTCATGTATGTATGAGTGGATACGAAAGCACACTATGCTCATTTTGTCATGATTGCAGCTTAACTATAAAAATTTCGTTTCCTTAACCAATTATATGCGATAGAAATATAGATAAAAGTTATAATATAAACTTACAAATATTTAGCATGCAACCAAAAGATAACCAATTTTCGTAGGTGGTTGTATATTCTACGGGATATTGGCTAGAGGACTCTATTGTCTTCAAAATATTTACCAAGTCAAGCTAAAAAACTCTGCATTTCTCCCAGTATCAGTTGTCAAAATGACACTGCAAGATGGGGATAAACTCTTCCTTATCTCAGCCTATGCAAATGGAGGAAACATTATAAAATTCAAAGGGGTGGGAAATGGTCATCCTGACAAGGAACAGAATCACCAGTGTGAAGATGATCAGTATTGGAGAGGTACTGTTTGAATCAAAAAATCTGTGAAGTGCCTGTAGTTGCTGATTGACACAGATGAGTTCCTCAGAGTGAACCAGGGCACTGGCTGATAAGCTTATTTTAAGCATATCGGCTCTGAGTTGACTTATGGTTAATGTGGGTGAACCCAACCCATCAATAAAGTAACTTTCAATGAGTGCCGTATAGTCCGCGCTACTGTGCAGGGCAAAAATATAAAGCGACACTCTCAACCAGGAGCTATAATGAAAATACCTGGAACAGATGCAGAGAAGAGGAGCACTGAAGATGTAGCCCACGAGGAAAGACAACGCTCACTCAATGACTGGCAGCAGTCTTGGGTGTACAGAATGAGGAATAAATGGACTGAACGCCTTATGCTTGATCAGAGACCGTGGTATAATTGAGAGCATGGTGAGACTGACTTCTACCTGAGCTAGCTTTTGAGTGGGCATGAGTGTTTTCAATATTACTTGCATAAGATTGCTAAGTCATGGTCCCCCGACTGACGGTTTTAGGCAGTTCTGAAAGATAAAATGGACTCACAGCAGCCGGGGAACGCAGTTGAGAGATCACTTTTCTAGCATTCCCTGTGTTGCCTACAAGACTGCAGAATTGGTAATGGCAGAGGCCACACCAGCTGCACCTCCAGATGGTACTTTAAACTATGCTGAATCATCTAGTCCACTACCAAGAACGCACAGCCAATAAGCCAAAATTCCGGGATCCGAAAGAGCATGCAGTACAGGGTGCGGGAATGGCATTGAATTGGTAGGAGCACCAATTCAATTTTGTTGCACCCTGCACTGAGTGTCCTATGGATTGGGCGATCAGCCAGTGAAGCCCGACCAAAGACTTCCATGCAATTAGCAGATAAGCCAATTGCACAGAGGCTCATTAGCCAAACCACGCCGGCTAATCACCTGTCGGATCAGCAAGCGAAGCCCAAACAAGACCCCTATGCAATTAACAAAAACCGATTGCATAGCAGCATCTTATCCTGGCTTCACCGGCAGATCACCAGCCAAACCAACAACGCCACCGGCAGTTACAACAAAGGAGACTTACTCGTTCGTTGTCGGATTAACAATGTCTTTATTTTCCTTATACTAAGCCTTTTATACAATTTTCTAAACTTCAATTTTTTTAAATTTCCCAGAACGTATAATTATTTATCATACTGAGCAATGTGCACATGTGCAAGAATGCCACGTAAGGGTTTTCTTTCCTCACATGTGCGACGCTGCAAGAAAAATTTTTATTGCCGTGTGATTCGACCCTTAGATCGAATTATGTTTAAGAATTGACCATCTCAAGTGGTTGAATTTTATGCTGACAAATTTAAAATTTCTTACAATGCATCCAATATGCATTGTATGTGAATGGAAAAACTTTTGTTATGGTTTAAAATGTCGAATTGCATGAAAGCACGTGATGTGAAATTGAATATGAGATAATTTTGTTTTTGTTTTAGAAATATTATAAGCCTAAGCAAAATTGAATTGTACATGATTTGATTTTAACTGATTAGGAACTTCAACAGAGTATGAATTTTAAAAAATAATGATTTTAAGTTTTTCAAAGATCGTTTTACTGATCTCTTGTTTTCACAATTGAGATATTTTTTGAATGGAAAAATATGATTGAAGGTCGAACATCCTCTTCATCCGCTAGCGTCATGGCCCTCCAACTGGAAATCATCTCACGCCGTAGCAAAATGGGGCTTCTTCTTCTTAGCTCTACAGCCCCTTTCGGGCCTTCGCTTCCTGCAAACAGTGCCTCCAACTGTCTCGGTCCGTTGACCGCCTCATCCAATTCCGAAATCTGAGCAGCGGAGAACTGTCTTCTTTACGACCGAGTCAGACCAGCGTTCCCTCGGTTTCCCCACTGGCCTCCGGCCTTCAGTTTTCCCAACGAATACCTTCTTGGGTATCCGTTGTACGTCCACACGATTCATGTGTCCAGCCCATTGCAGCTTCCGCAGTTTGACAATCCTTGAGACCTCCGGCTCGGCAAAAATTTCATACAGCTCATGGCTGTATCGAATTCGCCATTGGTCCCTATCTAGCTTCGCTCCGATGATTCGCCTCAGGACCCGTCGCTCAAAGGGATAAGACTTGTGTTATGCACCCATTGCATAACACAGGTTTTATCACAGATTTGTATACTTGGAGCTTTGTTTTCCTGTGTATGCAGCTGGTCTTTAAGATTGTCAATACTGACTAGAATATTTTATTTGCGAGCTGAATTCTCTGGCGTATTTCGTCTCTTTCATTGCCCGTTTTCGATATTTTGGCGCCCAAATACACAAATTCGTTAACATTTTCGAGACTGTATTCGCCAAGTGTGATATTATATGTATTTGAGGTATTTTTCCTTGACTGCGTCATGAGCTTTGTTTTATTTTCGTTGATTTGTAGCCCTACTAGTTTTGCTTCCCTGTCGAGTTTCAGGAAGAGATCTTTGGCAGTTGTTAGTGACCGTGACAGAATGTTGATGTCATCCGCATAGGCTACTACCTGGCTCGACTTACATAGTAATGTACCTCGCGTATCGACAGGTAGCTTCCTTATGACGTACTCGAGAGCCAAATTAAATAGCAATGGGGCCAGTCCATCTCCCTGCTTTAGTCCAATATTTGTGTCAAAAGCATCGGTGAGTTGGTTACTGATGCGGACTTGGGAGATTGTCGACCTCATTGTCATTTTGGTAAGACGGACTGATTTGGCTGGGATGCCAAAACCAAACATTATTTGATACAGTACGTTACGATCAATACTGTCGTATGCTTGCATTAAGTCAACGAAAATTTGGTGTACGTCTATGTTGAACTCCCAGCATTTTTCAACTACCTGCTTGACTGTGAACAATTGGTCTGTTGTTGATTTGCCTGCCCTAAAACCACCTTGATACTACCCAATAATACTGTTGGCGTATGCTCCGATTTGATTTTCTAAGATTTTCGAAAATATTTTATACGCCGTACAAAGTAGTGATATGCCTCTATAGTTTTCGGACTATAGCTTGTCACATTTTTTATGGATAGGGAATATAATTGATTGGCTCCACTCTTTGGGCATATGTTCTTGTTGCTAAATGTACTGGATGACCTTGTGAATAGCTTGATGAATACTGCTGCCACCATATTTGATGAGTTCCACTAGAATCCCATCGATACCCGGCGCTATATTATTCTTTTGGGCTTTGATGATGGAACAAACTCCATCCAGAGTTGGTTGAGCCAATGGAAGCTCTCTGCAGACATCTATAGGCCCCAATGTTCTGGAGCTGTGCGGAGGGTTAAAGAGCTACTTGAAATATGATGCCCATGTTTCCTTAATCTTGATTTCATCAGCGATTATATTGCCGCTGTCATCACGACAGAGCGTTGCTTTGGGCTGATAGCCACGTTTGAGGCTTTTCACGACTTTGTATGCTTCTTTTGTGTTATTGCTCGCTAAACTTACATCTATACTTCTCAATTGGTCATCATAGTATTTTCTTTTCTTAATCTTAATTATCTTATTCGCTACTCTTCTGAGATTTTCATAGTGTTCTCTCTTCGTCCTGGTTTTCCGACCTTTGTATTCTCTTCTAATGCATTCTGGCACTCATCATCGAACCAATCATTCCTCTTGCGCCAGGCTTGATGTCCGCTCGTCTGTTCTGTCATGATTCTGATAGTTGCTTTCAGTGCCATCCAGACCTCGTTGCTCGTCTTTAACGATGCATCTAATAAGATGGGAGCCAGCTGGTTGTCGAGGGTCTCCGTAAAATTTTCGGCCACAGATGCCGTTTGGAGCTTTTCAATATCAAATTCTTGTAGCGCGCTGGTCTTCAGTGAATATGCCTTTGACATACGACATCGATAGTTTAATTTGATCAAGTAATGATCTGAGTTACAATTGGCTCCTTGGCATGCACGGGCGTCAAGTATGCTCGAGGCCCAACGTTGTTGGATCAGAACATGATCGATCTGGTTTTGTGTGGATGGCAACGGTGATACCCAGGTCATTTTATAAATGCGTCGATGTGGGAAGCAAGTCAAACGTATGACTAGATTTCTGGTACATGCAAAGTCAATCAGGCGCTGGCCGTTGTCATATGTTTCATCGTGGAAACTATATCCTCCAGTCGTTCCCCGATGAGATAGCTCATTGCCAACCTTAGCGTTGAAATCACCCAGAATAATTTTTATATCGTTTGTGGGCAATGAATCGACCAGTCTTTCCAGGTGATTGTAAAGCCATGAGGCTTAGCCCGAAGGAAAACGTCAAACAGTTCAGAATTTTTTCTCAGGTTGACAAGGGAGATATTTAGTAGATATTCCAGACGTCTTTTGCACCTGGAAGCCCCACACAACAAAGGGGAAACTTGATAAAAAAAACTCGAACTGAATAGCCTGCGTCATTATTATATTCCCACCGACGATCTATATGCTTGACATATACTCGTATCATGGCTGAAATCTGACAAAAGTTTCACTGGAGTTTTCCAGCAGTTGTAGGTAAGAGAGAACATAGAAACAATATGGAGGAATATGAAGTAACAACCATTATAAGATTGAAAAGGTTGTAAACCCCTCTTCTCACATGCAACAACAATAATTACTGGTGATTTCGTGACTACAACCAACTTTCGTTGGCTTTGTTGAAATTACACCTTTTAAACGTCTTGAACTTAATCCGTTCATACTATAAGATAGAAGTCAGTGACTTATGGTAGGATCAAATTAGGGTTATTAGCCTACAAAATAGTTAATCATATATTTCGTAAATAATAAGACTCCTGGAATAGATGGAGTAACAGCAGAACTACTTCAGAGAGGGTCCCTATCTAAGTGAGCTTCTCTACCGACTCATATGCGGAATATGGTCAAAAGAGCAAATACCAGTGGACTAGCAAAAAGAATAGGATTTTCTTAATACAAAAAGATACACAAGTTGACATGCAAGGAATATGAAGGCATCGCTTTGCAGTGCTCTCCAAAGTCATAGAAAATATTCAAGCCATGCGACGAAAGTATTATAGAAGAGTATCAGGAAAGCTTTTAAGGTGAATATCTAAATTAGACCAAATTTTCTCAGTAAAGTGGGTGCTTGAAAAGTGTTGGGAATATAACATTAACGTACACCAACTCTTCGTAGAGTTCAAGCAAGCATACGACTGTGCCGAAAGAACTGCTCTGTAGAAAATGATGCTTGACTTAGGTGCCACAACAAAACTAATCCACATGGTCGAAGTCACGTCTTTAGTCAAGGTAAATAATGAGCTAACGGATAATTTCAAAATATCAGGCTTAAGAAAAGGTGGTCGACTTTTACCAGTGCTCTTTGATATTTTGCTAAAACACGTCATCAGCAAGGCAACAGTTGAAACTTCGGATACACTTATATTCAAGTCCACACAATTCGTAGCGAAAATCATCAGTAGATGACATCAATAGTATGGCTCATTCTATTTCAGATTTGAAAGGAGCATTTTTGAGCCTGCAATCTGAAGCTAGTTCATGACTCAAATGAAGAAGAACACTTTAGTGCAACACCGTAGGAAACAACCAACTTTGATATCTTTGTTTATTTAAAAGAAAAGATTGGACGCCCCATAAATGCTGCAAACGAAGCCTATTTATCCATACTTTCCATCCCAAAGTCCATGGTTGTGGAGAGGCCAAATAAGCTCTGCATTTACAAAACACTACTCAAATCTGTGCTGTAATATGGAAGTGATACATGGACCCAGATGACCGAATCCGAGAAGGCGATGGACATATTTGAATACACAAAGTTCTCTCAAAAATCAACGGCCCAGGGAAACAAAGATCAAAGTAAAGTCTACGAGTATATTACAATGATGAGTTGTTTAAACTTATTAGCTGTATCCGCCATCTGCGGAAAGTCATGCGAATTGCAATAAACGGGCCATGTAGAAGATTGGAAGAAAACTGGGCGTTCAAAGGAACATTATAGGTCGGAGCACTAGGTACTTGTACGTCCAGTGACAAGACTGAAGACTTGATACGAAAATACGACGAAAGTTGATTGCAGATCCTTACTGCAATTGATGAACCATCAAATGTAGTTGCAGAGTCGTAGTGATTGGAAAAGGTTCATCCTGGAGGCGTATGCCCAGTTTTGGCTATCAACCTGTCGATGATGATATTTCGTAAGAAATCCCGAGGGAATGTGTCAAATTTTGAAGTCACTAGTAATGAAATAAATCTATTAGATAAGGCTTGTATCTAAACAGTACGACTCCGCATACATATGAAATAGGATTGTAAGTGATTACTAACATAAACTTGTCTTGATTGGATCTAGTTTTGCATAAGTTCATCCAGCAAATCCTAAAAGAGGGACTTAATTACTATTAGAACCAAAATAAATGAAAGTTCCTGATTATAAATCAAGCTGGAATTCAATTCAGTGAAACAATGAGCTCCAACCACATACCGAGCTGTAATCTTATTGATTACATTTATTATACTCGTATGTATCTCAGATTTGGCAAAGTAAATAACATAATTAAAGCTACTCGCAGTAATGTACTGCAATATTTGCTGCATTTTTTATTAGAAATTATTGCATATTGTCCAACAATATGTATGAGTAGAAGAAGACCAAGGTATTTACAATTTTGAAAAAGAAAAGGATTCCTCAGGCCCTTAAAGCTATCGTCCAATAGCCTCATGTTTAACATCAGGCACGGTGTTTGTAATCATACTGAACCAAACATTTAGCGCCCACATCGAGAAATATGAGTTGATGCTGAATTGCCAGTTTAGTTTTTCTGCCAGGGATTTGACCATACACGTGATAACGAAAGTAACCTCAGAGATTGTAAACTAAACAGTACAGAATCTGTTAAAGTGTTTCTCATTGATAAAGTATGGTTAGATACTAATTTTTAAACCTTTCAGGGTAAGTCCCCTAGATACTCCTATTGCCATAATGTGCAAAATTCTGTACAGGAAATTATTTCTTGGAACTGATGGAAACCTGCCAACGATACGCGATTTTCAAACCTTGAATAGTCTATAGCAAGGAATAGTTGCTACTTCCTTGCTCTTGTCCATATTTATTTGCATTTCCGCATTTTAATTTACTGCCAACGCAATCATTGGTAGTGTGTGCTGATGAACTTAGTTTAGACGGTAGACTGGAAAGCTTCTGTAGCTCAAAACAGTCTCCAAAATTTTGCTAAGCATATGAAGCTCTGTACAGACAATCGCCGAAAAAGCAATAATCATTTTGCTTTGGACAACCCTATGACCTGAAACAAAGAAAACAGAACATAGCGAAAATGGCACAGCTCAATTTATAAATTCGTTTAATGACAATTCCTGTTTTTGAAGGATGTTATAAGTCACTACAGCAATTTCTTAAGCTAGTAGAAATATTTCACAAAACCTTATCCACATCAGGAAAGGAAGCCCTCATTGGCTTTGTGTACAATATAAAATTGTCTGCCAGTGTGCAAATAACCATAAGTAGCTCAGGAATCCCCAAGGCATTTTAGCAATTGGTAACAAAATTGAACTCAAAATATTAAAGCCCAAACACTATCTCTCATCTGCATATCACTTTAAGTGGATTTACACAACGAAAGCCTAGTGCCTCGGCTTATAAGGATAAAGTATCAGAGTTAGTAGATGAATTAAATAGCCTAATCTAACCTTGGTGCAAATGCTACTCAAGAACAAAAGAACATGATTGTGAAAATGAACGACACATATGCTTTAACAGTGTTTAAGAATGGACTTAATGATAAGTTGAGAGGCACTATCTTTGCGGCTAAACCGATGATTTTTTTGATAATACAGATTTAGTTCTTGAGGTAGAAAAGACTGAATTGAGTCATATAAATAATATATTTTATTTTAGGAACAATAGGAATAATCGAAATCAGGGTAGTAAGAAAGACCGCAGAAATTATAGGATTAGAAATAATAATGATAATAGCAGTGGCAATAGAAATAATTATAGGTGGCGTAAATATAATAGTAAAAATAATAATAATGATAACAGGGATAGCAACAATGACATTAATAATAGTGGTAATAATAACTATAAGAGGAACAATTATAGAAGAAGAAACGATAATTAATAATAATTTAAAGCAATATAATAGGACTGATTGTATTTATACCAGAGGTAATAGATGCAACGGTAACAGGCAGCTCTAATAAATTATTAATGACAGTAACTGAAAAATTTCCAAGCTGCTCACTATGTACTGGAAGCCACAATCCAAATAAATGCGACAAGTTTTTAGCGATAAATGTTTCATCAAGAAGAAATCTTATACCGAAAAAAAACTTTGATACAATTGCTTGAAACCCGGACATAGTTCCAAGAATTATTTGTAGAGGCTGCTTCAAGTACTCGTATAACAAGAGGCATCATACAACGTTACATGTAGAAGAGAAAGCTCTCTCACCAAATACCCTCACGCTGCTGTTATCAATCAAGTCGACACCCAAAGAAATGTACACAGCATTGAAACTGATAGTACGTGAGATGCAGTTGGAGGACTTTGGTGTTGAACTCCAACAACTGAAAAAGGATAATTCAGCTGATAGTAATAGCAAATTTCGATCTCTGGTAGCATCAGTTGACACCAAAGGCATTATACGAGTGGGACATTAAATCTCCAAAAGCAAGCTACCACTCAATGCAAAACATCCAATACTTATTTCTCCTAGTAATCCAATAACCAAGCTTATGCTCAAACAAACGCCGCAAATTGTTTGGTGTATAAACGGAAAGTTACTCACCACAGCAACCTTGCAAAATTGTGTTTGACACACCAAGCTAAGTCCAAGGTGTTTCAACAAATAATGGGTGACTTACCCGCTAAAAAAATTCAAGAAGATCGACCCTTCTTGCATGTTGGAGTGGAGTTTTGCGGTCTCATTCAAATACATTTGAACGTGAGAGGGAACTCTTTTCTTATGCTTCTCAACAAAAGTAGCTCATTTAGAATTGACTTCGGATCTGACAGTTGCAGCATTCATTGGAATGTTAAAATGGTTCATATCAAGAAGAGGACATCCGTCAAAATATTCAGTGATAAAATTCTTTCACGAGAAGATCGGTCAGGGTGTTATTGATACGTTTTGCAGCTTTGAAGGCATTGAATTAGTCGAATTTCCGCTAGATCCCCTCATTTTAGAGGCCCATGGGAGGCAGCAGTCAAGTCCGCTAAGTATTATTTAAAGCAGAAACATCATTAATATATGAGCATCTGCATACTGTTATTTGCCAAATAGAAGCAATTTGGAACTCACCACTACTCACTCCAATGTCAACAGACTGAAATAACATCCAACAACTTACTCCAAAGACACTTCCTGATTGAACAGCCCTTGTTAACATTGCTTGAAACAGCTGGTCAAATTGAAAGACTCTCTCTAATAACAAGGTGAAATTAAATTAGATCATTACATATGGGGTTCTGGGAAATGAAAACTTGCATGAGCTATAAACCAGGTACAAGTGGCAAAAACCACAGCCGAACTTTAGTCCAGGAACATCGGCCAGCTTAAAGGAAAAGGATCTTCCTCCACAAACTGGGGTATGAGACATATAGTGGGGGTCAGAAGGAGTATTTACTGGAGCAATTCATACGTTTTGCCCACTTCCAGACAATATATTGACTCCCGAAATAACTGAGAACTCAACGTCTGATGACGAGGTCTCTAAAATACTAAAAGGAAAGGTGAAAACAGTACCGCTCAGTGTTAGTTACTCAGCCCTTATTTCGACTCAACCAATCAAATGCAACACTAAGGAACAACTTACAAATAACAAAGGGGGAACGGATTTCTTCTGCAAGCATTGCTATGTGTGTTACTAGTCCTTCCAAACATCTAAAAAACTGGGGCGACAAGAAACCAGTTTGTTGAAATAGTACCGTTCAACAATCAGTCTGGCATTTATTTTGAAGCAGTTGGCACATCAAACTCTCACATAGCACCTGGAAAATCATAACATTTTACGATATGACAGAATATAAAGGCATTTCAAGGGCAATCATAAGTCTGACGAACAACTGTGTTTCCAAGACAAAGAAAATATGAAAGAGTTTTGTAAAGGCATCATTTCGGAGTTTCGACACTTGCATGGAGACTCATAAGAATACAACGAAGCACTATATCAGCACCACTTTCCAATCAGAAATCGTAAAAGGTCACCCCTAAACATTTTTGGTTCAATTTTGCACTCCTTGTTTGGTATATTAGATGAAAAGTTCGCTGTAAAATATGAAGAACTTATTTGTGAAGTGAAAAGAAATGAAGAACATCTTCTGAAACTAATGAAAAACCCAACGAGTATTATTGAAGCTACCGTCAAGATTTTTAAGAAAAACACAAATATTGAGCGTCAAATCGAGCAACTTACACTAAAGACACATGAGCGAAGAGAAAATATATAAACTTAACGTACTTCTATTATATACACTGCTGGTCATGACTCATTTTCAAGCTAACCTTGCATGGGAATTTACCTTAAGACAAAGAATTTCAAACGTGTTTAAGTATAATGGTGCCGGTCTCCAAAGTGAAAGATCCACTTATTCTTCACCTTGGCTATCAACATGATAGCACATTTTCCTGGCCCGATAGAGACCAGCATTTCCAGCATAGGGCTGGTGCCAGCAAAACTGCGGTTTCGTGGTGGATGACGGACACTCCTCAGGAGCTGCCACATGCCATCATCCACTGGGCAGCTCGACCGCGTCGTCCCAAGGTGACATTGGACCCTTTATATTGTCTCGTGTTTTGGTTCGCGGCCAATAATTTTAATGTTCCAGGAAAGTGAAAACGCAATGTCTTTTAATTTAAATTAAAAGAGTTTATTTAATTGTACAATGATCAATCTACACTTTCACTAATTTTAATTTGCACTTAATTTTTAAATCTAACACTTGTCCATAAATTTCTTATCGCAATTGTCTTCTAAATCACTTCACTATTACAAAAATCACTTTTCTACTACTCGAATAATATCGCTTCCCACACACAACGCAGTTCTTATCGCGGTCGAATGAATGATGATCCCCATTCATTCAGCTCGCCTTTATATAGGGTCTCTACCTATTCACCCATTTCTCGTACATTGGCGAATGTTCTACCGAGAGGTACCTGGTAGGTTCGAGCAAGTTCATGAATGGAGTGACGTCACTTGCAGATGTTGATCATGCTTGTTGGGTTCTCGTGGGTTCGAGTAAATTCATTCGTTGGCGTTCTTAATGATGATGAAAACAATTGCGACAGTAGCTCGCAGAATTATTTGTACATGTAATTATTTGTACATGTAACACTGCCCCCACCTCAGTTCTTTTCGCCCCGAAAAGATGTGTCACTATTTGTAGTCAATTCTCCCTGGGTGTAATATGGGGCAAGACGGTCCAGATGCACGATTTTCATTTTAGCTCTCGGCTTACGATGTTCCTGTATTCGGTATACGACGTCGTTGATTCGCTTTGTAACTCGGTATGGTCCCTCCCAATTATGTTGCAACTTTGGAGACCTACCCTTTCGCCGCTGCGGGTTATAAAGCCACACCAAGTCACCTTGCTGGAAGCCAGTAGAATTAGCCTTTAGATCATACCTGGTCTTCATGCGGTCAGTAGCCGATTCGAGGTGTTTTCGCACTGTCCGATGTATCTGGTTCAACCGTTGTCTTAGATCACTTGCGTACTCCGAGACCGTTCGGGGTTTCTCAGGGGGTATTCCGAACTTTATATCGGCTGGCAAACGAATAGTCTTTCCAAAAATGACTTTGGCTGGGGTTTGGCCCGTTGATCCATGTTCAGCGGCTCTATACGCCATCAAAAATAGTGGGATATGTCGGTCCCAGTCCCTTTGGTTCTCGTCAACCATTTTGGCCAGGTGTTTATTGAGCGTGCCGTTGAAACGTTCGACCATTCCATCGGATTGGGGATGCAGCGGTGTTGTCCTCGTTTTCCGTATTCCCAGTAGTTCACACATTTCGCCAAAAACTAGTGACTCAAAGTTTCGGCCTTGATCCGAATGTAGTTCGCCAGGTACGCCGTACCTACTGACCCAATTTAACACTAGCTGTTCGGCTACAGTAGTTGCTTCCTGGTTGGGAATGGGGTAGACCTCAGGCCACTTGCTGAAATAATCAGCTACAACCAGCATATATCGATTTCCCCAATCGGATTCAGGAAAGGGTCCAGCGATGTCAACAGCAATCCTTTCGAATGGCACGCCTACGTTATAGGTTTGCATTTGTCCTCTCAGTCGTCGCTTTGGGCCTTTGACGGAAGCGCAAATTGTGCATCTGTGACACCAGTCCTCTACGTCTTCTTGAGCGTGGAGCCAGTAGAATCTTTCCCGCAATTTCGCTAAGGGTTTGTTAACACCAAGATGGCCTCCCGAGGATCCTTCATGCATTTCCTTTACCACATCGTGGATTCGGCTTTTGGGTAGTATAGTTTGCATCCTATAGGAGCTGCCATCCGCCGTTTCCCATTTCCGCTTGAGTACACCACCCTCCACCTGAAGGGAGTTCCATTGTGCCCAATAGCTTTTTAGGGTTGCGCCATGCATCGAAACGTCCTTCCACTCAGGTCGCCCAGTCGTCTCCTTCCATACGAGCAATGGTCCGATGTCTTCATCGGCTAGCTGGGCATTTCGAATCTCCTCCGATGACCAACCTTCATCGAATTCGGCCGTTATCAGTCGCAGATCAACGGGCGGTTCCTTTTCCTCAATCCGTCGGCAATGCTTGCAGTTAGCTGGACATGGGCGACGAGATAGGGCGTCAGCATTTCCATGAACTGCGCCCTTCCGATGAACAATTTCGTAGTCGTATGACTGCAATCTTTCGATCCATCTCGCAACTTGTCCCTCGGGGTTTTTGAAGTTAAGTAGCCATCTCAATGATCCATGGTCCGTTCGAAGAACAAATTTCTGGCCATATAGGTACTTGTGGAACTGCTTGGTGGCCTCTATTATAGCCAATAGCTCCTTCCTGGTCACACAGTAGTTCCTCTCACTTTTTGAAAGAACTCGACTGTAATACGAGAGGACTCTTTCTTCGCCATTGATCTGCTGGGAGAGTACAGCTCCAATACCGCCGTTGCTTGCATCGGTGTCAACTACAAACATTTCCCGGGTTTCGGATACGCCAGTACGGGTGATTCACATAGCTTTTCCTTCAGGGTCTCAAAGGCTGTCTGGCATTGTTCATTCCAGACATACGGACGATTTTTCTCGGTTAGCTGATGAAGACACTTAGCTTTTTTGGCAAAGTCTTTGACGAATCTTCGATAGTAGGTTGCCAGGCCCAGGAAACTTCGTAGTTGGCGCTTGTTGTTTGGTGATGGCCAGCTTTTCACGGCTTCAATCTTCTCAGGGTCTGTTTTGACCCCTTCTGCTGATACGACATGTCCCAGGTATTTTACTTCAGCTGCGAAAAGGGTACACTTGTCGGGACTAAGTTTCAAATTTGCCAGTCGCAGTCGGGAGAAAACCTCTTCTAAGTTCCGCACATGCTCTTCGAACGTTCTCCCGATGACGATGAAGTCATCTAGGCAGCAGGTTTTCCAGGTTAGACCACGTAGCACGTATTCCATCAAGCGTTCGAAAGTGGCTGGAGCATTGCAAAGCCCAAACGGCATCACCACAAATTGCCACAATCCGGTCCCAACTGAAAATGCGGTCTTCTCTCGGTCCTTCTTGTCAATTTCTACCTGCCAGTAGCCACTCTTGAGATCGAGTGTAGAAAACCATTTTGCGTCGGCTAAAGTGTCCATGATGTCATCGATGCGTGGGAGCGGGTAACTATCTTTCTTAGTGACGTCGTTAAGCTGTCTATAGTCGACACAAAAGCGAGTGCTACCATCCTTTTTCTTTTCTAGAACTACTGGCGTGGCCCATGGACTTACAGAAGATTCGATAATGCCTTGTTTTTCCATGTCCGAGATCAGCGCGCTCACTTCTCCTTGTTTGGCTATAGGGAGACGTCTTGGTGCTTGTCGAATCGGCTTGGCTCCCTGTGTGTCTATGACGTGAGTTACCAAACTCGTTCGGCCTTGGTCATCCGGGCTTGTTGAGAAGATGTCACTGTACTTGGTGACCAGATCAGAGGCTCGTTTGAATAGCTGCACCAGCAATTTGACTTGCTTCAATATTGCAGACGTGGATTCCCTGGCTTTTTCTGTGTCTTGCCTCCTTTTCCAATGATGGTTGTGAGTAGCTTCCAAAGAGGTGATGGTGGAAACAGGCTGGCAGCTGCCGATGACTTCTCCCGCTTTGATGCTCGTGGTTGAGTCTGCGGTGTTAAGGACTCTAACCGGCACATATCCGTTCCTTAAAGATCTTACAAGGCTTCGTCCTACAATCAAACTGCGCAATGCGGATGTCTTCGTTGGCTCTATCAGATAAGATCGGTGGTCTCCAGAATCACCATCAAGCTTGGCCCATACAATGCTTTCGGAAGAATTCGGTACATCAGTGTCAGTACATACCACTACATTCATCTTGGGAATTTGGACGTTAGGATCCTCCATCAGTACTTCGACATTCTGCCATTTCAATACACGTTTGCCCAAATCCAACGTGATTCCATGTGGTCGCAGAAAATCCATTCCGAGAATGCAGTCATCCATAATATTCGCAGCCAGAAAATTGTGTCGGAACACAAGGTCTCCCAACTGTATCTGGAGGTTGACCTCTCCATGAACAGGTGCAGTTTCTCCCGTAGCTGTCCGTAGTGAGAAAATTCTGCCCTTGTGAAGTTGTTGCTGTCTAACTAGGTCTGGTCGGATAATCGATCGGGTTGCACCAGTGTCGATTGTTATGGTGCAGTGTTCTCCGTCAACTTGACCCGGAAGGCATAAGTCCGCTTCTCCACGATGTAGTCTTGACACGGTGATGGTGGTGCTGGGGACGTCGATCCTCCTAGCCAACCTCTGCCCCACGAAGTTGGCCGTTGCAGTTTGATGGGCCTCCATTCTAGGCTCCTGACTCGATCTGGATCTCCACCATCCTGGACAATACCTCCGTTTTCTTCAATTCTTGCAGTCTCTTTGCAGGTGCCCCTTCTCACCGCAATACCAGCATCTAGGCGCACCATTTACCTGCCGCTTCCGCTCATTTTCCACGCGCTCACACCTGCACTCGTTTGCCATTACCTCATGGAGCCAGGCTGTGCTACGAGTCGCATTTTTCGCTGCCTCATAGTTCAGACTATAAACCAATGTGTCCTTAACCGTTTGCTTTTGAGCTAATCGCACAGCTTGCTGCAATTCCTGGTCCTTTAAGGCGCTGATGAATGCTCCTGTCGCTGCATCATCTCGATGTTCTGGGTCGTAAGCTGGATAAGCCAAAAGTGCCAGTCGCTCAATGTCTTGGGCTAGCTGCTGTAAGGTTTCGCCAGACTTCTGCATCCGATTCCGTAGCTGTGCCCGATAAATCTGCTTCAGATGGTCGCCTCCATAACGTATGTCGAGCGCGTTCAATATAGCAGCCGGGTTTGAGTGTAAATCAACGGGGATCGTCTGCAAAAGCTCGGCAGCTGGGCCTCTTAGAGCAAGAATCAATGCAGTTGCTCGTTCCTGGTCATTCCAGCGATTCGCCCTTGCGGCCGCTTCAAACTGGGTCTTGTAAATACTCCAGACCGTTTGCCCATCGAATAATGGTGCTTGCACATTTCTGGATGTGCTTTGCGCTGCGGTTATAAGCGAGGCTGGTGAGGAGGTTACTACTGCCTTTGCTGCTTCCAATTCCTTTTTCATGTTTCCCATCTCATGGTTGATTCTCTCCTCTACCTGACTGATATCATGGTTTATTCTCTCCTCGACCTGGCTGATCTCATGGTTAATTTTCTCCTCGACCTGGTAAACCTTTTCCTCGACCTGGTCAACCTTTTCCTCGACGCCTTTAATTTGTTTGTTCAGATGACCGAGCTCCGCTTTTATTTCGGTTGACTGTTTCTCCAGCTTCGGTGTGATGTCTGCCTTGATTTCGATCGCTTGTTGGTCCAGCTTCACTGATTGTTCATTTAGCTTCGCAGTTAAACTAGATGACTGTTCATCTAGCTTCGCAGTCAGACTGGATGACATCAGCATTAACATTTGCATTAGCGCATTTTCTGGCTCCTTTGATTTTGGTGTTTCTACTTCTCCACCTTCTGCGCCTTTTTCCGCATCTGAGAGCTCACCCGAATCCAGATTCCCGCCTTCCGACTCGATCGCATCACGCAAGCGTGCAATTAGTATGGCCTTTGTACCTTGCGTGGCCAGATTTCGCTGTTCCAACTCCTCTTTGAGCTCCGATATGCTCAATTGATTAATTTTTAGATGTAAGTTTCCTGGCATTTTTATTGTTTTGGCTATTTTTCCACCAGTTTTCACGTTAATTTACACTATTGTGCACTTTAAAAATGTTTAATCGTTTTCACTTCCAAAATTTTCTTTCTCACTTCTTGACACCATTGTCGCGTGCTTTGGTTCGCGGCCAATAATTTTAATGTTCCGGGAAAGTGAAAACGCAATGTCTTTTAATTTAAATTAAAAAAGTTTATTTAATTGCACAATGATCAATCTACACTTTCACTAATTTTAATTTTCACTTAATTTTTAAATCTAACACTTGTCCATAAATTTCTTATCGCAATTGTCTTCTAAATCACTTCACTATTACAAAAATCACTTTTCTACTACTCGAATAATATCGCTTCCCACACACAACGCAGTTCTTATCGCGGTCGAATGAATGATGATCCCCATTCATTCAGCTCGCCTTTATATAGGGTCTCTACCTATTCACCCATTTCTCGTACATTGGCGAATGTTCTACCGAGAGGTACCTGGTAGGTTCGAGCAAGTTCATGAATGGAGTGACGTCACTTGCAGATGTTGATCATGCTTGTTGGGTTCTCGTGGGTTCGAGTAAATTCATTCGTTGACGTTCTTAATGATGATGAAAACAATTGCGACAGTAGCTCGCAGAATTATTTGTACATGTAATTATTTGTACATGTAACAATATGTATGTGGGAACACGCCCAACATGCAACTCATTAAGAGCTGTATAATGGTGCCAATCTCCTAAGTGAAAGAACCACTTATTCATGATAGCACATTTTCTTGGTGCGAAGGAGACCAGCGTTTCCAGCATAGGGCTGGTGAACATTGGATAAAGGGTCCAATGTTTACCTTGGGACCACGCGGTCGAGCTGCCCTGTGGATGATGGCGTGTGGCAACTCCTGAGGAGTGTCCGTCATCCACCACGAAACCGCAGTTTTGCTGGCACCAGCCATATGCTGGGAACGCTGGTCTCTATCGGGCCAAGAAAATGTGCTATCATGTTGATAGCCAAGATGACCCGGGTGAAGAATAAGTGGTTCTTTCACTTAGGAGACCGGCACCATTATACTTAAACACGTTTGAAATTCTTTGTCTGAAAGTAAATTCCCATGCAAGATGCATTCTTGCCTGAAAAGCATCTTGCAAATTCACAATTGTCTTAACTATGATCAAGAATGACGTGAGAATTAAACGTTGGAATAAAATGTTTAGAATTTTCCACACTATAATGTCAGAATAAGCAAAATTTACATATGTGTTTAAGAAAAAGATGAGTTAAATACTCGAGCTCGAACAGTTAAAACTTCTTCAGTTTTTCAAGACAATGGGTACAGGACCTACTTTCAGTCTTCAATATACAATTTGTACTCGGCTGATCTTTCAACATTGGTGACATTGGATTCAAAGTCAACTTGTATTTTCGGAGTTATCATTGGCATCACACTAGATGCAGGATTTAGTGTGCCATAGCAGGTGTTCTACAGCACAGGACATAGAGAGTTATAGCTTCTACACTCTGGGCCACTTGACGTCAGACTAGATAAGGAGCTAGTAACGTTTTGTGTCTTTCAATATTTTAGCTGCAGGAACAGTTGGATCCAGTGAAACTGTTATTTGTGACAACAATTTTCACGAACTCATAAGGAACTCATGTGATGATAAGGAACTTAACAAGGACTTTATAACATCTTTGAACATCCGTTTTTTAAAATTTAATATTGCTAATGGGGCAGGCAGGTCAAGCGGAAGAACATGAAAAAATTGTGTCCCCTACTCGCGATTTGACACATGTATACCGAAAAATCTGAAAGAAATCTTAAAGATAGTTCTCTATAAGTACAACAACGACGAATTCCGAAGAAGTCGAAATTCGCTAAACTCTGTTAGTAATAGTATGATACATCAATTTTACATTTTCTTGAATAACACTAAATTCAATGAAATTTTACATACAGACGGCTATTTGTAAGACAAATCAATCATGAAAATTTCACAAGAATCGAATAAGATTTCCGAAATAGATGGTGGCTTGAACTTTTCTGTGTTACAACAACAACAATTCAGGATTTTTTAAACTTAGAGTGCCATAAGGGCTATTAAATTCTTTGAGTGATTTAACGTAGTGAAACTTGCTTTATTTTCTATTAAAATTCATAATGAATGAATCAATAAAGAACATTTAAATTTGAGGGTGTTTCAAACTATGGTCTACTATATTACGCTATGAAAAGAAAATGAGTTTTATTGTTTATCCTCATCTTGACTCTCCAAATGCAGTTGTTTCATGTAACCATATTATTATATTTATGGTATTGTAGAATAGCACAGTAACAGTTGAAATATTTTTGAATCTCCTAGAAATGATCCCCTTTGTCAAACTCAGTCCGAACTCATAGCTAGTTCATTGTTACTGCCTGAATATCATATAATAATGCAAGAAAAAAGATTTTCCTTATTAAATTTGTATGAGAACAATCTAGATCCAATGTTAATTCAAAACAAAATCCTATTTCAAAAACATTCATTGGCCGAATCTTCAACCTTCATCATTCAGTACTCTATCAATTCGCGGCTTCTATTTCTTAAACATGTCATCAACCGAATCCCATACTTTCTGCTAGCCATTGCGGCTCCTACGTGCAGATCTCATTTCATGCAAACATGCAGCAATAAGGATTTACGAGTTTGCTCTTAAAAGCCACCCACGTCGCAATAAGTCTAAGATTACTCAAGTAATTGTGCACTCGATTAACATAACACGTCCTAAACATCTTCAATTGCTTCACTAAGCAACGAATGCAATTACCAGCATCCACTACCGCGAGCAATGAATGTTTCACCGATTGTTGCTCCACATTCGCCAATTTCAGCACGAACCTATGGAGCGGATGTTTTGGTTACTCCACGTCCTCACGGTAGATGCTATGGAGGTTGATTCAGATTTGATTTCTTCCGTAGATGACGAATACAATAAAAGAAAATAGCCTATTCCAATTGATGATTATTGCTGGTTTACATTCTTCATGTTATTTTTACGAAAAATTCAAATAATTGATGGCGTAGTTCAATTTAATTGTAAGGCATGAACATTGGAGTTCACATGAATGGATTACCTTTGCTTTCACAGCTTAACATATATTATGTTGAGTTAAAGCAATATGACTAAAGATTCAAAGTTTACCACATTGTGCAAAAATTAAAAAAAATTAACAAGATACCATAGGAAATTTCCGAACTATGCAAAGTACAATAATTGGGTTTCTCCCAAAGGTATATGAGAAATCTGTAATTGATAAAAAAAACTTAAAAAAAAAGAAAACCGACTTCAAAATGCCTCAAACAGGACGAAATAAATCTCATAGAAGCGGTGCAATATCAGTTTTTCAACAAAACAAAGTCATTCAACCTCACCTGAAACACCAAGTATTCGTTTACCTAGATAACTTTTCATTCATCTTCTACTGTTGCAAGAAGCAGCTCTGCATATCAGTAAGGCGGGACTCACCATCAATGTCCAGGAAACCAAGTTTGTAATGATATCTAGGACATCGGACGTGGTACCATCAAAACGGATCCGAATAAAACTGGGGCGATTGATAAGTCTCCCTTACCGAAGACCGTTAAACAGCTAAGACGTTTATTCGAAGGGTGCGGTTGGTACCGAGACTCTGTTCGGAATTACGCAACGGTTTCAGCACCTATGTTGGACATGATCCGGAAAGGTAAGTTAATTTGGTCCAAACTCATTCGAAAGGCATTCGAAGAGCTCAAACAAGCCTTGACATTTGCTCCAGTCTTGCACAGCCCTGACTTTCAGAAACCCTTCTCCATTTATTGTGACGCAAGCCAACGAGGATTTGGGGCCATGTTAATGCAATTGATCGAAGAGGGAGAGTAAGCTACCATTACTTTTATGTCCAGTAAACTGAACTCAGCCCGGACGAACTATGCCGTATGTGAACAAGAATTTTAGGGAGCGGTGATGGCTGTAAAGAAATTCCGAGCGTGCATCGAAGGCCACCAGTTTGAAATCATCACGGACCACGCTTCGTTGCAATAGCTGATGAACCAAGTGAACCCACATGGACGTCTGGCCTGATGGGTTCTTAAACTGCAAGTGTTTAAATTTCCCATCAAACACCGAAAAAAGATAGACTTAGATAGCCCGCATTGTAATTTCGACAACTACAACGAGCTGAGGTGAACCATCGTAACCCAACAAACATCGTTGCCTGATTTGAAGGTGATAGTCAGCTATATTTTTCGACGTAATGAATATGCAACCTATGACTCATTGCAGGAAGTAGAATTTTGGAAACTCTGGGTGCCAGAAGCAATGAATCACAATCTAATCTTTCGCGCATATGACCATCCTCTAAGTACCCACAGTAGCTACAGTCAGAAGCTTCGGCGCCTTAAGAAATACTTCCTTTGGCCTAAAATGTCATCTCAGTTCAAAGACTATGTAAGCGTCTGTGAGACTTGTAAAGGCACTAAAGCTCTCAACGTTCCAGATCATGTATTTTAACGTCTGCATATAGGTCTACTGGGCCCATTTCCTCGTTCCTCTATGGGACACATTGGAGCTATCGTTGTGCTAGACCAGCTTTTTTAGTTTTCACTGATATAACCTATTCGCAAATTCACGACTTCACATATTGCGAAACTTTTAAGACAGCCAAGGATTCCATGTGTTTGGTGTACCAGAAAGCGTGTACTCTTACAACGGAGTACAGTTTCGATCGCGGCAATTTAAGAGCCTACTGCAACAGTACGGTATCGAACACCAACTGGCACCAATATACTTTCCTCAATCTAACGCATCAGAACGTTTGAACCGTATCCTATTAGCTGCGATTCTTTGTCCATCTAACTCAGAAGGGTTGGGACCGCAGATTGTCTGCCATCACTTGCGCTCTTTGTTTGTCTTATCATTCCGTCGCAGGTGTCTTGCCTTACTTTGCCGCCTTCAGACAGCACATGATTCGCCATGGCAAATCAAAAAGGCTACTGTGGTAGTCAACATTTTTTGGAGGTCTCATCGTTGCGCTGAAGCTCCACGGACGTTCAGGTGGCCTCCGCCAACAAATCGGACAGAAGATCAATGCCACAAGACATGTCAATGAGATGCATTACAACCTCAGGCCCCAACCCTCCGATTTTAAAGAAGGGAATGAAGTCTTTCATCGCAACTTCCGCCGGAGCGACGCCGCTGTGCATTACAATGCCAACTAGATCACCGTTTTCTGAATAGTGGTGTACAGAAGGTTTTAGGACCCAATCGTTGCCTCCTGACAGACCTGTCGGGGAACGAAGTCAGAGTATATCACGTAAAAGACTTGCGTCGATATTTTAAACACATACGTCTGTTTTGTCCATCCGTACTTAGTTTCAATCACATGCATGGGTCTGCCATTTACAGTAAGTCGAAAGTATTTGCGCCAGTCAGTCTCCGCTAATCGGTTTCTTCTGTTGCCTCACTTCGCGTTCCGACTCCGAACACGATCGATTACATACCTGAAGATCCTTCAGCTCCTTTTTCGCAACCCTCATCTCCTTGGGATCACAAGAAAATTAGCTACCCTGAAGTAATCGAGCAGTTGCCTAAGCAAACTACTCGAAAACCATCATAATGCTGATCTAGTTTTAATCGTAAATTTAAAAGAACAATTATTTAAATCTGCAATTAAAACTTGAACACGGCAACACTTTTATAATGCAGCTTATCAATGAATTGCATTTGCCGCAATGCCATCCCCATTGGATGGATAAGCAGGCTCGTGAAAGGCCGTTGTGGCATGTACCGTACGGTGGCTGTTCGCAAAAAGTGAGCAGATCTACTTGAACTGATCGAGGAGTCTGTTCTGGGTCGCCACACATGGCGCACATTGGGGAACCGCACTGGCAACAAATTGAGATGAAGTACAATTTTTCGGGAGTTTTCCGTTCAAAAACAATCCAATTCATCCCAAAATCTATTCTTGAGAATGTCAATTGCAAACAATCAGCAATAAATACGATCTTCCGCCCAATCCCTGATTTTCGTGGTCGGCCATTGTCACCAGCATTTACAATACAAGCATTTGTGTCAAGAAAATCGATAGGCGGATAGTGTTTACGCGTAAAGTGATTTCACTTGACAGTGAATTTTCGGGGTGGTGCGTTGAGTAGAAAGTTAAAATCAAATTACTCGTGACCAATGTACTAACCTATATCAAAAACTTATCAAATTTTCCAACTTCGCGAAGAGATAGTCAGAAATTTCTTCTGATATTCATTCTCAGTGGTGGAGCAATCGCTCAAATCTACACGATTCAAGTAATCAATATGGTGAATTGCGGAAGTAAATATACTGAAAGATTTACGGCTCTTTAATACAGTGATTAAAAGCTATTTGTGCTAGTAGGTTATATTGGCCTCGACCCTGGTCGATACATATCTGTATCTGCAAATTCGTGAATGTGAAATTTTTTTGTAGTGGATCCTTGTGCTGGGGAAAAGAACCTACCCCACAATACTGCAATGCTAGCATGTCAGCGCATTCACGCGTGCTATTAAGATTTTTCAACCACCGACAAACATCACCGAAGTAAGGAGCTTTCTTCGCCTGACTGGGGGTTTCCGCAAGTTCGTGCAAGACTTCTGCTTGGTTGCGAAACCGTTGACTAAATTGCTGCGTGAATTGGAACCTGACAACCAAAAGTTTGTATGGAGCACCAAACAGTCCGAGTCGTTCGAACAACTTAAAAATATTTTATGCAACGGGCCGTAATCAACCCTTTTTGATTTCAATGCCCAGCACGAAATACATACAGATGCCAGCGCCGTTGGACTCACTGGGGTAACATTACAATTTATAGGCGGTAAAAATTGGAGACCCATTTGTTACTACAGCCGCCACTGTTCAGATTTAGAGAATTCTTATAATGGCTATGTATTAGAAGTGCTCACCGTGGTCGAAACTTTAAATCGTTTCCGGTTTTATGTTTTGGGAAAACATATACGGGTTGTGACCAATTGCTCCGCCATTGCCCAGGTTAAGGCAAAAACCGAGTTGAGACCTCGAATCGCCAGATGGTTGTTGCGATTAATGGACTACGGTATTGACAACTCGCTCATGTCGACGCTCTCAGTCATGCGCTTGATTTACCCGCTGGCGAGCCTGAAGCTGCTAGACTAGTTTTTGCGTTCACTGCGGGAATCGAAGATTGAATTTATACCATGCAGCTTAGAGATAACCAGTTACGACATATTATCGCTGTAATTAAAAATATCGAAGAGGACGTGCCTGCAAAACAGATAAAACCTGAGTTTAAATTTAAAAATAATCGATTATATTGAAAAACCGTTCAAGAATTTAAATTAATTGTGCCTAAATCAGTCAGATTTCACATTGTACAAAGCAGTCATGATAACTTTTGACGTTTTAGTGTCGAAAAAATAGTTGAACATATAGAATATCTCGGCAAATACCACCATTCTCCCTCGCCGAGGCAGCAGACCATCGCTGCAGTCCTTCACGAACATCTTTACCTTTACATCTGACCTGACCCTGAAGTGTTTTTTTATTGTTGGTTTTTTGAGTGGCCGTAATTTTCTTTCAGACGTTTGGGCTTTTGACTTTTCGCTTTATCACGCACTTGAATGTCTCTTTAAACCAACTTTAGTATAAATTGGAGCTATACTTTGATCGGAACAGAAATCACTAGTTTTCATCTAAAACAGCCTGTATTTTGTTTTCGCTTAACCAATTTGAATTATCAACAAACTAGTCTTGTTGAAACTACATATCGTTTTTGTCAAGTTCATCAGCTTCTGGTCACAAATAATCTGCCAACATAAAACGATGGCACTCTCCAGTGACGGGCGTTTTCATTCCCGAAAATATACGGCCCAATCACACCTTCGATATGAAAACCGCACCAATTCATAATTTTTTGCGAATAAACGGTATCTCAAGAAGCACATGTGGGTTTGTTGCTGACAAATAATATATATTTTGTTTTTTAAGAAAGCCATTGAGCCAGGAATGAGCTTCATCGCTGAAGATGATTTTTCGATGAAATTCTACATTTTTTCAAGCTTTACCAGAGCCCAATTGGAGAAGTTTCCGCGTTTCGAATGATCAAGTGGCTTTAGTTCCTGGGTCAATTTGATTTTGCAACTATGCAGGCTAAGATATTTTCGCAAAATATGCCACGGTGTCGTTTGAGCGTCTGAGAAAGATGTGGAATCGACTGATTTGGCTTATTTTGAATCGATGTACATACGGCAGCGATATTTCCTTCGCTATGAGTGGTACGACGTTTTTTTTGCCACCTAAATGTCTAATTATGAAAATTTGGACTCGAAGTTTTCAACTATAGCACGCATAGTCTATCGGGTGGGACGATTACTACAGCTGAAAATTGAAGTAAGCGCTCTTGAGGCTGCGACAACCGACTTAGAATTTCGGTAGTAATTTTTAAACATTGCTGGTTTGTGAACTTTACTATGATGAAAATGTTAACTTTAACTAACATTTTGATATCGACACTTTATTAAAAAAGTTTATGGGTGCATAAAGATACGAAATTTGTAGGTCCCTAATGGAAAACCCTATATATAATTGTATGTATTTATATACGAGGTGTGTTCAAAAAGTTAGGTGACTTTGTATTTTTAGGAAGAAATATTTATTTATTCGCCAATATTTATGTTGTCCCCATCAAAGCCATCAAAGTAATCAATACGCTTGTGCCAATACACTTGTGCCAACGCTTTTTCCAATCATGGAAGCACTTCTCATAAGAACTTTTCGGTATAGCCTTGAGCTCTTCCAGCAACGCAGCCTTTGTTTCCTCAATCTATGCAAATCTCCATCCGTTCATAGGTCTCTTTAGTTTTTGGAACGAGAAAAAGTCACATGGAGCCAAATCCGGTGAATATGGTGGCTGAGGTATGATTGGGTGTTTTTTTGGGCCAAAAAATTCTTGATCTTTGATTCATTTTTTTCGATATCAAAATGTCGCGAGGCACGCAAAACACTTCTAGCCGTCATGCTTTTCACAAATAAACAAAACATATTATACAGCTGAAACTGTTAATATATGTTCGTGACGAGTGTACCAACATAAAAAAATAAAAAAATCGATACGTCGCCCGCAAAATTTGAGAGTCACCTTCATTTATGCACACCCCTCTTGTGTATAAACATAAAGTGGACTCCCCAATTAACCTCATGGAATTTACTTAAAAAGATCCTTCAAAACCGTATTACTTGTTCACGTTTATTCGATACTCATCGCCTTCGTTTTCAATTAATTATGGCACATAATTTTCATGAAAATTATAACCTATAATCAAATGAAAACTCGACCATGCATTTTCATGTTCATATTTAAAGTTGTAAACAGTTAAAGAAGGAAAAGCATCGTCTTTTTAAGTCACGATTCTCGTCGGCCATCAGTACGAAAATCACTGATTTTAGATTTCTGGGCATTTAATTTATAATATTAGTAACTAGAAAATAACGAATCAATTATCAAATTTGCAATCACTTAATCCTCCTTCGGGAAATTTTATAAATCCTATGTGTAACGTTTACGTCTAATGCCTGAATAGATACTCAGCGAAAAATTCGGCGAATAATTTGGGAACAAATATGACCACGAAAAGACCCGTTTATATATTCGTCTATATTCAGTGTAGATTGATATGTCAAACACGAAGGAAGTGCGACTTGCTGCTACGGCTTTATGCCTTTTCAAGGCATATCGTTTAATTCAAGACAACAAAAAGAAAAGAAGACAACGAAGATGGTGGATGACAGCTGTCAACTGCAGTTGGAACTAGTAAATAAACTATTTCTACTATATGTGTTTTATTATTTAATTGCACACCTCACCTTTAAGAGACGAAAGTTTAACGAAATTTTTCTCAATTGATTTGTTTCCTATTTTGTGAAGTGTGAAGAAAGGATAGTGGACGGATAAAATAGGCAGGGTGTGATTGTTTAGGTGGTTATGTTTTATTTAATTTGAGATTTTTTTGTGATTACGGAAATGGTGTGTGAACCGTCAGGAGAGTTCGACAACTTTACCAGGATGTCGTTAGCAGATTTTTAATTTCTGCAAAGCAAAGTTGAGCCTATTATTGCTAAACAAAACACTTCATTTAGAGATGCAGTACCAATCAAATTTTGACTTGCAATAGCACTGAGATATTTGGCAACTGGCGATTCTTATAAAAGCCTTCATTTTGTATTCAAAGTATCTACTCCGCTTATATCACAGATGATACTAGAAGTGTGCAAAGCATTGAATGCAGTTTTAAAGGATGAGATAATGGTGAGTCAAACACTGATATGTTTTCTTTATAATATATTAAATAAAAATCTGATAAATAACACAATAAAATATTTATTGTGGTGACTGAGCATCATCTTCATAAAAGAATGCAGTTTCGTAAGCTGGTTGAACAATATTTTGAGAACGCGTCGGTAGATTAATTATTCTTTGATGCCGCGACGGAGTTATGGCTTCTGATAAATCGTGTACTTAGGTGGAATTCTTCGTCCCTGGTTTGGTGTTACTTGCATTGATGTATCGTCTAATGAAGATTGCGTTATGTTTTTTTAGTAGTTGTATTTCAATGCCTTGTGGGACTACCGTTGGTGGATATGTTGGTGAAGGTGTTGATGAATATAACGATGCTTGGTATTGGGATGAATTTGTAGATGAATGCGGCGATGTTTCTCGTAAGTTTCTAAGTAACATTCCATCTATTTCGAACATCAATCGTTGCCGGTCACTACGTGAATATTATCCAAGCTTGCAAGCTAATAACTTTTCATAAAAATCACATTCATCCTCGATCTTATTATTTGAATCTCAAAACTCTCCCTAGAGTGGTAAATGTTTCACCTATTTGGTTTTCTATTTGAGTAGAATTTAAACGCTTTCTTGCTTTTCTTTGTGTGGAATTAGGCACTGGAACTGGTTCATCCACAGTAGGGGTCACGTCACTTCCATCTTAATTCAATTGAAACGAAAATGTCATTGATAAAATTTTTATATTTCAGATGCCGTGCTCTACGCAGGAATGGTTAGCAATGGAAGAAGGATTTAAAGAAACATTTCCGCATTGCATTGGAGCACTCGATGGCAAACATATCGTGATTACATGCCCGGCAAACAGTGGATCAGATTTTTGGAATTACAAAAAGAATTTTAGTTTAGTAGTTTTAGCATTATTAGATAGTAATTTTAAGTTTATTTTTGCTGATATTCATTGTCAAGGGTGCATAAGTGATGGTGGCGTCTTTTGAAATAGTATTTTGTATAAAAAAAATAACAGACAAGTCCTTGAATTTGCCTCCAGATTGTCCTCTACTTGGTAGAGAAAAAAATGTTCCCTATGTTTTTATAGGCCACGGTACCTTTGCGTTACCCAATCATTTGATGAAACTATATCCAGGAAACCAAGAGCCAAACTCAATTAAACGTTAATTCAATCAAAAATTATCAAGTGCTCGGGTGGTGGTCGAAAATGTATTCGGAATTCTTTCATCCATGTTTAGAGTGTTCAAAAAATCTATTGCAATTGATGTTGAAAATGTGCGTATCATAACAAGGACTTGTATACTATTACATAATTTTTTACGCGGAAGTAAAACGTCGCAAAACAAATACGCACCGCAGGGGACTTTTGATACTATTAAGAATGGTGTAATCATTCAAGAAGGATCTTGGAAGCAAACGCAAGAAGAAGCATTAGATCTTATACCACTTTCACAAATATCACGCAGATCAGCTCAAAATGTTATGCAAATAAGAGACGAATTTGCAACAAATTTTCAAAATTTATCATAAATTGATATACTACATATGCACGTAATTTATTTCCTAAATTTAACAAACTGATGTTCACACAGAACTATAAGAATAAAATGAATAACAATACACTATTGCGTTTTATTTTTTAAACACCAGCTTTTCTCACAAACAAAATTTGGCCGTTGCTTCTGTTTTTCCCGGTCATAGGGTGCCCATGTTATAGAATATATGAAATATGAAAAATAAACTATTTCAATACTTACATCTTCATTGCTTATCCTCCAACTTCCTTCTTCCGTATCCATGGTCGGAATGCATTCGTACACAAGCGATAGGAATTGTTCCATTACATCATATGCAAACCAGATCGGCGTATATTGTTCTTCTGCTCCTGCACCAGATTGAATGGATGCTTTTTTTTCTGCAAATAAAACCTAAAGGATGCCATGAGCGAGTCCTTTTACCTTTTCAATTCTTTTACTGGAACCTTCATCGCTGTCATGATATGGCTCCAAGCATCGTTTACCGCTTTCTTATCCTTGTGTAACCGATGCTTAGGATCCCATATCACTGGTTCTCCTTGGTAATATTCTATGAAAGTTAGCGTCTTATCATCCGTCCACTCCATAGCAAACAAATCCATTCTACAAACACTAAACACCCACTCGCGACAACGATCACTAGTAAAATGAATAATGACGAATATGTTAGCACCGCTCGCGAATATCGACGAACAATCCATTGACTCGTGCCAAAAAACCGATACCGAACGGAGAACGGACGAATACACCCGAGAAAGTCGCTTACATATTCGTGCTTGTGCCTATTCGTCTGTTCTCGGCGAGTATCTTAATGAGGCATAAGGTAGTAAGAAGGATCTTTTAATAAGTTCATCATTAGGCGAAGAAAGAATGCGGAAGAGAAAACCATCCTGAAATTTTTCCCAATGAAATTGCTCTAACTAATTTTGAATTGTATTTATGCAGCATTTACAAATAATTTAATTGGATATTTCCTGTATAAATGATTGACTCAAATGTAACGTTTATGCAGAAAATTAAGGATACTAATCATTTTTATCATACATCACCAAGGAATCGATTCATCCATCAAATCCTTGAAGAGTGCAAAATAATTAGCCGTTTGCGTATGAAAGATTATTTAAATTCAATTTCTCAACATCAATGTATCATATTCAACTGTTAATATCTACAGAGCCCTTGAAAAGATTACCATTTTAGTTCAATATGTTGTCCTTCATTTCAAACCACACCAAAATACAAAATTTGATGTTTATAGCTTAAGTAGTTGGCAAGAAAAAATGCTGTGACACACGTAGGGATGGACGGATGGACAGACAGGACGCGACTTCACTAGGGTTTAGTAAAATTATTTACAAAACTCTAATTAACTTCCAACATGTGCTATTGTGTTTGTAATTCGATACAATTGAAATGGCGATATCTCACTTGATTATGATTTGATTTTCATGAAATTTCGTAGGCATGAGGGCCTTATATCAACCTACATTAATATAAAACTTTAAGAAGTGTACGTATGTACACCGCTTTAATTTTTGGGAGAAAATGTAAAATTTACATACCATACTATTATTAACAAAGTTGAGTGAATTTTGATTTCTGGGGTATTTGTTGCTCTTGGACTCATAAAACCCTACTTTCGTGGTTTTTTTCAGATTTTCGGCTTAAAGGTGTCCAATCTTGAGGGGGGGGGGGGGACACAAATATTGTTCATGCATTTCGCCTCCCTTTGGAATTTGAATGCAAAAACTGATTCTGAAAGTGCTTAGACCTTTCATTTGTTACCCTACTCGACTACATTAAATGAACAAATTTTTGAAGGGCCACTTCGTTATAAGGGAGGAACCCCTTTAAAAAATTTGATATATTTGATAACACGCAAACTTTTGAGAGACCACCATTTTTTACCTTTTCGCGAAGTTTTAGCTTTGTGGCTTCTATAGTTCCGGAAGGAATTTCTTGTGGCGCACGGATAGATGGACGGATGCACGGACGGACGAACGGAGAGGCAGACAGATACGACGGGAAACTGGTAGGTTTTTGTAAAATTTCTTTTAGAAAGCCCTAAAAATCATGGAGTTAGATCCAATAACAAATAACTTAGAGGCCGAAATTCATTGTACTTTGCTAACAGTAGTAGGATTTAACATTTTCGTCGGTGAAACTGTATTAGTATCATTAAATTGAATGAAATCAGCCATTTAAGTAGTTTTTTTTCGTCGATTTGACGGAATCTTCTCCAAATTTTCAGATAAGATGAATAACAAAATTACATTTAAAATTCAGGTCAGTTAATGATTTTAGTAAAATTGGAACAAAATGTTGGCTGGTTAAGATGGAGTTGTTTTAAAGCAAGAATATATTTGTTGTGCGTGTCATAAAAGTTTTTCTTGAATTAAATCCTTCTATTTAACCACACATTGTATGTTAAGCACAAAACACTTCTGACGTGAGCGTAGTTCTATCTACCCAACTGATTTTTCGTGCTTATGTTCTACGTCTAGCACTTGTTGCGTGTACACGTCTTTTTAATTCACTCCTGTCAAGAATTTTTATAAATTCAAATAATTTTTAAAAACGTCAATTAGAAAGTAATTTTAGAAAAAAAAAACTTATTACATCGTCGAACTATTCGAACAATTTATCGAGTGTCTGGATTTAAGCTGTGAGAAAGTTTCAAAAAAAAAGGAAAGTTTTTTCACCGGGGGGATGGAGGAGCCCGACGACTTCCCACCACTGGGAAACCCAGGCCCAGATATTTCTAATACGACGAATGATAAAATTATGAAGCGGAAAAATGATCAAGACAGCTGTGAGCATGACAAGCGTATTACGCTTTCAAGTGAAGAGTACAAAAAAGTAGGCAGGGAAAACACAAAAGTTGCTAAACAAAACGACGAGCTGAAACTCCGAATACAAAGTTTGGAGGATATGGTCTGGACATTAACAAATGCGAACAAAACAAAAGTGTTGAAGCCACAGTATACGTCTGGCAAAGAAGACGCGATAACAAATAAGAAGAATGGGAAAAAGGAAGTGATAACAAACAAGGCCAACGAAAAAAACAGTAGCAAAATTATAAGATAAGAGCAAGATATGAATCAATGATGCTGAAAAGATACTAAGCGCAGGAGGAGCAAACGACAGCGCCAATTACTATACGCTGCTGTCTACGATGAATGACAAAAAGGACATCGAGATGAAGTGCCAAGATAGTATAGGTAATGTTTATGATTGTAATAATAATTTCACTGAATATTTAAAATCAAAAAATTAGGGGAAGGAGAAGAAGCTAACCAATGAGTCTACTGGTTTTCCTATTAAAAATAAGATGAATGAGCAAGTTCCTTAAATTAATGTTTTTGGGCAGCATGGAGGAGATATGGTACGGTTATTGGCAGCCGAACATAAAATCGATAACTTTGAAGTTAAGAGAGTGACCGCTGATAAACTCACAATCAAGACAAAAACATTGGCTGATTTCAAACTGGCAAAAGATGCTCTTAATAGTGTCAAAGCTCCCCGCTTCACATACATGCCGAACGCGGAAAAAATCAGATCTTCCTGTTGAAGGGCTATGACTGTGGAGAGAATACAGTTGATCTCCTTGAAATGTTGCAAGAAGTAGCACCAGCTGTTAAGTTCATCAGCGTGAAAAATTTTGCTACAAGGAGATCAACTGTTGAAGGCAAATTATTACCATTTTATTTGGTCCAAATTTCTAACGATAGCAGTCCGAGTGCCCTGCAACAGGTAAGGTACTTAAACTTTAGAGTTGTGAGGTGGGAGCGCCTCCAAAATACTGAGGTCAACCAATGTTACAGGTGCCAAAGACTCAGTCATTCGGCTGCCAATTGTGCCATGCACTATCGCTGTGTTAAATGCAAAAATATTCTCGCCCCAGTGGCTCAGATGGAGCCAAAAGAGAAATTATACTGTGTTCATTGCGGTATATTTGGTCATCCAGCATCATATCGAGGATGCCCTCGGTATGAAGATGCAAGAATTAAATTTTACCCAAAACAAACCCAAATACATCACAACTTGTTACCTCCCAACTTCGTCAAACCCGGGGTACCATTTGCACTTGCTGCTAGAAGACCAGCAGACAACAATGTAAATAAAATAAATAATGTAAGTGGTGATAATGAGCTGCTTCTCAAAATCTACCAACAGCTTCAATCTCTTGCAGATAGAATAAATAAACAAGACCAAAAAATCAATTTCGTTTTTCAACGTTTAGGCCAACATGCTTCAAAATAGTTTGTCATCCAGTCCCATTCCCATGGATAGGATTCGTCTCATCACGATCAACGTCAACTCCATTGTTACTATACATCGGCGTGATTATCTCCATGAATTCATTATAAAGCAAAAGCCTGACATCATGCTTCTCACTGATACCCACCTCAATTCATGGCACTCCGTGACATTCAAGGATTTTGAATTCGTAAGAAATGATAGCGTAATTGAATTTAGCTTTAATAGTCCTCAACGGAAACTGCAGGTACTTCCTTACGATTGCGACCATAACGCAATCGTAATGGAAATCAATCATCAAAGGAATGATCTCTTCCTCATTCCAGCTCAACATGAAAATCATCGGTTGAATTTCAAAAAAACAGAGTGGGGAAAGTTTCAAAAGAAGTTTATTTGAGAGTACCAGAAGCAATGTCCCCCTTCTGATGATGGCAACTCTTGCTCAATGGTTTCTAATGACAGCAATCTAACTAAGATGAAATAGATCGACAGAAGTAAGAGAAGCTGACGTTGGAAATGATGGAGAAAGTAGTCCCATGATTAAATATCGAAGCAATATGAAACGATATGAAGCAACAACCATTGCAAGGTTGAAAAGATTGAAAAGCCTTCTTCTCACACGCATCAACAATATTTATCGAAGATTTTTGGGCTACAACTATCCCACGTTGGCTTTGTTAAAATTACACCTGAAGAATGTCTGAAACTTAATCCGGTCATACTTCAAGAGTGAGGTCAGCAATCAATGGGCGGAAAAATTGAGGGGAAATAGCCCACAGGACCCACATGGCGTTTTCGTGAAAGTGAATAGCATATTCCTTTAGAAGTCTCGAGTGAAGGTATCGAATCTTGAAGTCGCTAGTGATGAGATAGATCTTCTCGATAGAGGTGGTATCGAAATTGATAGTACGACTCCGGATAGAAATGAAAACAGGATTATATGTGAGGGATTGCATAAACTTGCTCTGATTGAAACACATTTTGAATTGGTTCATCTACCAAACCCTGAGAGAGGGAATGAAATACGTTCGGAGATCGTTGAAGCAAAAGTTTCCGACTTCAAACCAAGCCTGAACGGCCAATCAATTCTTCATTTCAATGAAACATTAACATTTGACCTCATACCGAGCTTGAATCTTATTAATTATTTTGTCAGCTATGAAGACTTGTGTTTCATATTTCGCAGGATAAACAACAAGAAATCATGTGGTACTGATGGTATTCCAAATGTAGTTCTCCGACATTTGCCTGAGGTTGCTATTAGGAATTGTTGCATATTGTTCAACAAGATGTTGGGTAGTGATTAGGTAATATACAAAGTCCGTAAATGACTGCAGCGATGGTCTGCTGCCTCGGGAGAGGAAGATGTACATATCCGCCGAGAATGGCCTTGCCTGGGGACGCGTGAATGCGCTAGCAGGCAAGCATTGCGGTGTCGTGAGGGGGACTCATTCCCCCAGCACAAGGACCCACTACAAAAGAATTTCGCATTCACGAATTCTCGAGTCTCAAAAGAAAGGTGACCGAAGTCGCAAAAATTGTAGGCAACTGCAACAAGAGGAAATGACTTGTTCTGAGAGCAAGTTGAACAAGCCATCCAACGAGGCTCATGGCCCACAAATAAGAGAGGGACAACCGGGTGGTGATGGTGCCCCCTCGCACTCGCCCAACCGGATGAAGATCCATATCTGTTGCAGTGGCCAAGTATTTCCCTTCTGAGTGGAAAACTCATACAACATAACTTGCATGAGCCTTCCCATCAGAGGAGAAATACCCCCGTGACCAATTTATGTCATAGAGTTATGCAATCGGATCACATAACCCTATGCCATGAAAAGGCACCTTGTGCGAGGCCACTCAACCCGCGATGGTACCTGAAATAAAAAAGTTGGTTAGTATCTGCCCAACGGCTGGCTTATGTTTGGTGATGAGAGCCTGCCACCGTACCGGGTCCTATACCCGGTCAGATCCAACGGAATGGAAAGACCGAGATGTCCATTTAATTCAATATTTCTTTATTTGTTAGTATTGGCATAATTTTTCAACAATATTTGGTTATTCCCTAAATTCTACAACGACATTTGTAAGCCACTTTTGTGTTGATTCAATATAAATTTATAGTACGTATTTTCTTTTT